>CABFWB010000119.1:142690-159755 GCA_902151455.1 Timema bartmani | reverse complement strand
ATATATATATATATATATATATATATATATATATATATATATAAGCACCTCGTACTAGTATCCATTCAGGTTATATATATATATATTTTTTTTAGCACCTCGTACTAGTACCCATTCAGGATATATATATATAAATGGGTAGGGTGAGGGTGAATAGAAATTGGAACAAATCAAATGTGAAAAAGCGTGACCAAGGTAAGCTGACATTTAAAACCTACAAAACACTACAATATATTTATAACAACACTGATAAACTTATATTTGAAACATTTAGCTTAACTTTTATTTAATTTTGTGTTATATATACCCCAACTGGTGCTTCATTTGACATAAAACCAAAATTTTGTATATTTTTTCTAGCTATACACGCTAGTAATGGGACCTTGTAGATAAGTACTATTTTAATATAAACCAACCCCCACAACATAACCCCCAAAATATCCTTGGCTTATATTACTAAACATTTTAGAAAACATTCTAAAATTTGAAATAAAGTACGGATTGTGATATAATAACATATACAATTAGGATCTATACAAGTATTATCTATTATTATCTCACTAAACCTAACTGAACCTGGTTCATAGATACATACTCTACCATAAAAGCCTTAAAATTAGTAAGTGTTACAAAGTAAAACCTAAATATCTAAATTTAAATGTGCCCATGGCAAAATAATTTATGTAACTAACATACTCTGTAATATTTTACCTGAATCGTTTCATCCCTTTCCAAGTATAATATGAAATAACCCGATACAGAAGCTTGACGGTCTAAGGCATCACTCTCGTCTCTTGCCTGCCGATGATGGAGAGATCGGGCTTCGTATCCTTGTCGGGTCTACCTTTTCCTTAACGATTTCAAACTCTACTTCCACGCAAATACTGGTAGAAAACTTCTAAAATGCTTCCATACAAATTCCTACCCCATTATAGTAACTATCATATATGCGTATAACCTGAACAGGTAGTAAGATGCAGTGATAAAAAAATAAAAAATGAATTAGTTTATTACTGCACCGTACCAATAAACTACTACCGAATGTGATAACGTGTTTCTGTGGGAAGGCTAAACTTATACTGGCCACATTATTGACAAATTTATTAGATTGTGTCGTAACAGTTGAATAACGTGTTAAGCAAAAACATATTCTACATATTGAATCCTTTTGAAAATGTGCTTCGACATGTCAATGATAAGGGTTAAATGAATTATGTTGACTTTAATTGAAAATCCACATTAGTAATCTTCTAACAACGATATTTATTTGTTATCATTAACCTTAGTATCAAGGTTTCTATTATCTCATTATAAAAGGTTGGAATTGGGAGGCTAACTAAAATTAAATATACCGGCCCTAGTGTGGAGAGAGGATAGGAAAATCAAAATGATTAATCAATCATAAATGGAAACGATTCCCAGTGGATTCAGCTAGTTTTCTAACCTCAAAATATCTTGTCACCGAGTTTACGGTACATTGTGATTTTGACGCCTTAAACCGTGTGACCAACAATAAGACTGATGTTTATTTTATAGTTTCTACGTGTCTTTTTACACGCACAAATTTCTTAAATCTATGCTAGTATTATTTTATCTTAAGAGTGTAGTGAATTTTAACCAATAATCGAATGGAAATAACATTGAAATTGAATTGTTGAAGATCAATTACGTTCACACGGCCAGGATTCAAACTCCCACCTTCTCGCCAACACTTTAGATCACTAAAAAACTTTACGGGTCCATACAACTAAGATTTAGTATGTCTTGTATTACTGTATATCTAACCGAGTCCTTCATATTTTATCAAAAACAAAAAAATAGAATCACATTAACAACTTCCAACTGAGCGTTGATATATTTACTACTCAAACTTCAGGATTACATATATAAAAACTATTTATTTATCAACACCCCCTGGAACCAAACATAGGTCCCCTAAACTAATAGTCACTAAATTTGTTTGTGGGTATCTGCCTTAGAATGGAATAATTTGCGGTACAGATTTGTCATTATTTTATATATAATATTAAGGTATTTATTTTATATCATATTATCTTTTGTACAGGAACTAATTTTTTATATATTAACTATAGGACAATATTGAATACACTCTTACTAAAGACATAATCTTCTGTTTAGTCTCAAAGAACGTAAACAATTTTACACATGCACATTTTTCTCTCTATTTGTAGCCTAACCAGAAAGGTTAACGCAGTAAGCAGACGCTATACTGGCTCATCTCTGATGCCAGGGACTTGCATTATTTCTATTATTTTTATTTTTAAATTACTATAATTAAATAATGTATTACAACCTGTTCTACATACATTAATGCCCCTGTGATCTACTAAAGTTTGGCATCAAATGGATTAGAACATGTTTTGTGTTCTACCCCACGTTTGTATTCAACTCATTTTTGTGATAGAATTATTTTCACAAAAATAAAAAAAAGTTACAAATAAATGTCAAAAAGATATTAAAATCGGTTGAAAATACCTAATAGCTTATATTTCTAAGACTTTTCCAAAAGTAAAATTTATTGTTTCTATTACATGAGGAATTCAGATACACTTTTGAAAATAAAAATAATTCAGAATGGATGTATAACTTTAGGCAATTTTTAACATCAATCTAATATCTGTCAATCAACCCTAAAATTAAAAACTTATAATATCTGCTACAATGGATACATATGATAATTTATGATTGTAGAAATCCTCTTTTCGTTAAACGTGTTCTATTACTGATCCATACACATGAATTTATACTAAAATACATTAAAATAATTGATCCTTCAAATTATTCCTTAAATCAAATACTATATTTCTACGTATTTTTTGGTCCTCTTTCAGCCCTAATCTGCCAAGGAGAGATCAAGAAAGAAAATTCCATGAAGTTTTTAATGGGAAATCGAAGAACGTAATTTTGGCATTTGGCTCTTTAATTAGTCCTAAGGGAAATGAGCAGGCGTGAAGACAATGAAGTTGTGAAAAGGGTAAAAAAATAAATCTAAAAGTGTGCGGAAGAAAGGATCCGTAAAGTGCAACCAAAAAACGCAAGGCTATCCTCCTGATGACATAGAATCGAGTAAAGTGATGCCAAATATGAAATAATTTCTCAAGATTATTCTTAACTATGGTAAATATTATAAATATTATCAAAAAATTAATATGAGTTTTGTAATGATATATAAATGTATGTTATAGTTTAAACATAATTTTTATTACATATTTAAAGCAGTAACACTATACAGAAATTAAGAGCAAATATAAATTATATTATACGTTTAAATAAAGTTATTGTTTTAAGAATAACAAATATGTTTAATTATTAAAATTTAATAAAATTTTATAAATGGAATCAAATAAATTATTACATGATTTATATTTTTCCTGTTCAGTGGGTATGTAGACTTATATAATTGCTTCACGTCATACTACCCACTAAGGCTGTTAGCACCTATTAACTTATATTGAGTAGGAGTAAGTAAGGCATTACTTATAGGAAAGTGACTGCATTTGCACGAGGATAAATTTTTAAACTATTTAGGAAAAGATACTCTCAATGCACGTGACCGGTTTTCAAACCCCCATCTGGTCAGCAGCAGAAAAATCTAGAGGAACTTCACATTATTTTACGTGCTCAATGTTGTGGATCTTAAATTATTAAATTGAGAAATAAGAAACATATTTTTCTTATAATGGTTTTCACAACAATCATTGAGTTTTTTTATTAAGTTAACACATTCTTTTTTATATTCATATTAATAAATCATATGTATTGAAAATTTTAAAAATAATTTTTATTAACATCAATAATATTTAGATATTATTCTAAATAATTATGATTAATTATTTATGTCAAGTACATATAAGTGTATTCATATTTATTTTATGTATTTATATGTTTGACTTTTTGAAAATGGTTCCTTCTTGTTATGTTTTTGGAACAAAAAAGAATCATGAACTTTATAACAATGGCAAGATGGGCTGGTGTCACTTTCCTTCCATCTTTACTACTCTTTCATTAATTTTCACATGACTTTTTTTTTCAGATAAACAAAAAGAAACCAACTGTCTATTTTTCATCCCTGCTATTTCTTCATTTATTTCTCTCACTTTTTTTTTATTTTTTTAGTGAATTTCCCCATTTTATTTCAACTTAGTTTTACACTTCCACCCAGCTTTCTTCTATTTCTACTCCTCGCCCCAATCTTTAGACGCTAAATTATTTTCACCCTTCATTTTTCATCTTCCCCCTTTTTTCGGCCAGAACTTTATATTTTTTTCCCCCTTACACCCAGTTACTTCTGCTCATCTTTTCTCCCCTTTTTATTCTCATTACCACCCTTCATTTTGATTTTAGAAAAAAAAAGTATTTTTTTAAAACATTAGGACTGAAAGCCATTTTTTATATGTGGTGGAGACGTTTCCCCTCAATGCAATAAGTTTCAATATTGAAAATATCCAAACAGATAGATCTCAGGAACCATGAATGCAATTTTAACTTGGCATTTAGAATAAGAATATATAAAAATACAAAATATTCTTTAAATAAGACCTACAAAATGTTTAAAAATTACCAAATGTTTAAGCTAACTTTGTTTAAAACAATTTATGTTATTAAATATGGCCAATATCCGTGAACACATGGGCTATGGTGTTACATTTGTCTGTTTACCATTTAAAGGAAGATCGTTGTACTGAGGTAGATTTATTAAACAGTTCCCACCATTCCTTCAGGTAAAATGTGTTACGTTGATTCTAAACGATACCGCTCTCATCCCCGCCCCATTAATGTAAATATGTGGCTAGCCCAGATGAGAGGTAAGGCACATATTTTTTGAAACTTGTTTCTTATAGGATGAGGCTACTGGAGAGTGGATCAGGTCATATAATGATGAGTTACCTAACCTGTATGTATCACAAGACATCGTTAGGATAATCGTAGATTAGGATGTATAGGGCATGTAGCGCAAATGAGAGAATCTAGAACTGTTTTCAGGGTATTGACTGGCAAATATAATGTTAAGAGACCATTGGGTAGACCTACACGAAGATGGGAGGATAACTTTAGAATGGACCTGAAAGAGATAGGGTGTAATGAGGTGGACTGGATATAACTAAATCAAAACCAGTATAGGTTGCGTATTTTTTTAAGTACGGCAAGTAACTTTCGAGTTCTTAATATGATAGAGTAAATAGGTAATAGGAACAATAATTTTGTAAAATATATGTAACTAAGAAATGGTAGTTTAAAAAAGGGGACACAATTATTTATTTACCATTTCTAGATTTTTCATTGAGTAATATATTCAATTAAAACAATTGTTATAGATTTTATCTGTCAGTTAAAAAGATTTCTCTGACAGTCCAAATTGTAAACTTATACTTTTGTTTACAATCCAAAATATGTTCTTCTATTCTCACTTTTGACTGACAAAAGCTATATAAAGTAAGCTTTAGTCAATTCTATTATTTCTAAACTATTTTTTATTACATAAAAGATAACTAAAAGGTAGACTTTATCGGTATACCAGGCAGTTCCATACAAAATGGTTAGCTAGTTTTTAATTTAAATAATACTCTCTTAATACATTTTGAAGTATTATCTACTAAAATAATTATTAAGTGGCTTTAATGTATTATATTGATTGCATGCTTTATTTACTTCATTAAAGACAAATAAATTTAATAAATCATATAGTGAATAAAGAAGTAAATATAGGTCTAGATGGAAGAATTTGATGCTTTTTTTTAATACATTTTTATAAAAAAAATTGGCCAAACTAAGTTTTTATACGCTGAATCTTAGTGTAGGATTATTGCAATAAATATAAATACTATTTATAACAAATTCTAACAAATTTATTACATATCATTCGATTTCATACACGACTGTTTTTATGCCAACGGCAGAATAATGTGGACCCCTGACTCGCCAGTGGCCTTGATATCAATGATATATCATAATGGTAGCCGAAGGTTTTCACACTTTCATCACAGACTCTGCTTTAAGCTAATAGTGAAAAATGACCTCAAAACAGGAAAGTGATGGATAGCTTAGTATTAGAGCATTTGCACGTTTAGCCAAGGGTTCCGGGTTCGATTCATATGTTCAGGTGTCAATTTAAAAATGCATAATATGAAACTTTATGCAGTTGGATCCATGAACTAAATATCATTTCAAACTTCCAAACATCGCTATACATGTATTTAACAATTAATTGTACTCTACAAGAATTAACGTTTTTAATGTTTTCATATATTAAAATAAAACTTAAAAAAGGAAATTTATATTGAATAAAAGAACACCATAATTAAATTTCAATATAGATAATTTATATTAATCTTATAGAAAATAAACGAATAATTGTATTATTAATGATACATTTCAAGTAAATTTGTTTCGTATGCATTGTTTCCCTATTGTAAAGTTCCACCTCCTTTGTTTCTGCAATTTGACAAAACCAAACACAATAGAACAAGGAAAAGGTTTGCTCTATAGTGTGGCACAAACATATTCATTACCAACGCAAATAATGGGTACTTACATTTTTATCAGCGTCATGGTTGAGTCGTTTCATGGTTTGATTAACTTTTTCATGTATATGCATTTGTTATAGGTCGTATGAAAAGTAAATTGTTTAAATTATAGGTTATATTCCGACTTTAATTAAGGCCAAGTGGAAAGAGATTTAAAATAAACAATCTTACATTAAGATCAATCGTAAAGTTTCCACTCCTTTAAATAAAATGTTCTTTGAAAGACGTGCCTTAACATAGATTTCAACTTTGTATATTAGAAAGTGACTTTTGACATTTGAATGATAATTCAAAGTTCCGGGATGCAAAGCACTATTAGGACACATTTTATAGATTTATAAAATAAAATATAAGTAACATTTATTTTTATTAGATGGGTAGCAGTGTTAGTACTTGTCCATGGATGGATGGATGGATGATCAAATTACCCATTAACAAAACGCTAAGACTTCTGAAAATAAGCTATGTATTTTATGTGCAATGAAAGGTTAAGTTATTATGTGCTCACATAATGCAATATCATTTCACCATTAGTAAAATTTTGAATTATAAACAGGAAGGAATAGGCACAAGAAATATTATTTTGCTTCGATCGGTTCCTTCCGTTAGACTATGGAAAGATTGTAATAATATATAATCACATTATAAACATATATTATAAAAAATCTACTATCTTGATCCAATCCAATAGTGTTGGTTGAGATATAATTCAAAACATATATTGTCAATTAGTCTGGCACTTTTGCCTAAACTAATGAGTAATGATAGGAAATTAATTTTAGAATAGATGCAACAGCAATAGAATGTATAGGGTATACAATAATAAAGCTAGGAATCACACCGGGAAAGTTATATCCAGTTAATAGAACCGATATTCACATCTCATCTCCATGCCTACATAACACTTATTTAATTCAAAAGTTTCCTTTTGACAGTACACATTACAAAAAAATTTTTCCTAACATTTGAAGATTGATTTTAGCGGTGAAATATTTTAAACTACTACCAAAGTGTTTTAATTCAATCTAATTTAAACAAGTTCTATAACAATTAAAGATTAATATACAAATATACAGGTTCTACAACTAGATATTGTACATGACTTTATTGAATATATACCTAAGTCTTATAACAAATGGATTTATTAACTGAAAGCTAGATCTACTTACACATATTAAAACCATGTCATTATGATGCGTTAGGGATATCTGTTCATATATCATAAAGTAGTGCTCATGGTAGTGATTATTTTTAATCCTTGAGTGTATTGTGAATTTAGAATTTATTATGTTTATACGTTTTTATTTATTCAAGTTTAACATATAAATTATGATAACTGGCTCAAATAATATTATTGTTAGTTACTTTAACACATTTTTATGTGAACGTTAAGTGAATAGTTTGATACTACTTTAGTTATTTGATAAGTTGCAGCTCTCAATTTTGATATATATTACCCAAACACATAGAATAACATTAAAACTATATTAATATTTAATCAATGTAGGCAAAAAAAAAAGTTTGCATTTCATAAAAAGGTTTCTAAATGTCCATTCATAAGAAAATCAAGGTATAGAAAACTACCTAAATACCGTGTACTTTCTAAATATAAGGGTTTGTTATTGGAAAGAGGAAGGAAATATTTATAGGAAAGGTACCCAGTTTTGCGTTCACGAGCGAGTAAAAGCCATTGGTTAAACATTATTTTAGTACACCATGCCAGGATTCAAACACATTACTATATTCACCGGTGAGACCAGATAAAACTTACTTTTATTTCAGGTACCATTAGTGCGGGACGCTGATATATTGTAATGAAATGTTCGGTAAAATTAGGATAAAAGAAAATTAATTAATTTTATTTTTGACGAGTATTATGACGAATCTAAATGGCATATATGTTTAGAGTTTTATTTTAATGAATCTTCTCATAAGTAGCTAATAGCTGTATATATATATATTATTTGTGACTTAGAGATTCGTATTAAGCTCATTAAATGGAACAGAAGAGTTTAAGGATTCACCTCTGACAAGGTCCAAAGAGGATTGGTATTTTTACTACGTAATTTGGTATATTTTCACCCTGGTAATGGATGTTCCTGTGTACCATAATATATTTAAGCGCCCATACATGTTTTGGAGTTATATAAAAAAAATGAAATCACATTAATTTTAACGTTAAAAAATATATAAAATATAAGATATATATGTTTACTTACCTTACACATAAGGTTTGATTTAATATGAACTATTGTTCTCATGTAAATGCTATAATAGAAATGTTTTCAGTGGAAGTTATCACCATCTTGGTAGGTTTTATTAGTCTTGTATGTGGTAATAACATGGATATTAAAATAAATGTGTATCTGACGATAATTTATTGGATTCAAACCATTTTTAAAGGATATTACAACATTCTATTACGTTTTGGACATTTTACGGTTTTAAATAAAAACTAAAAGCATATTGAAAATTTCCTATACATTTAGGGGGTCATGGGGGACTGAGAAGGCTATTTTACACATATATATTTCTTTATATTAATTCATATGATGGGTTTTCCCCTAGTTTTATAAATATAATGTAAATACAAGTTTACATATAATTTTGAAACTTAGATGAATTACGTAATTAATATTTCACGAGTTAAGTTACTTATACAAATTACAATTTTCTTTCATTTGATTAATTATGGCAAGTTATTATTTTTTGCATCTATTAAAATAAATACCAAATAAAATGAATTATATATATACATATATATATAGAGCCAGAAACTTAAATTTATAAATCCAATTATTAATAAATATTTTATAAAAATATTAAATATAATTTTTTCTTTCTACGTTTAGAGTGGTGATATTTGGTTTTAATTAATTTTACTATGAATTAAAGTATTTTTAATTTAATATTTTATAAATGATTGTGCTATTATGAAAACATTATATATATATATATATATACATACATACACACACACACACACACACACCACTTTCTGATCATAACCAAATATATTTCATAAAACCAAACCATTGAAACACAAACCAAATACATTTAATATATATCACCTAAATAAATAATTATCTTGTTAGAAATCTTCTCGTCAATGAATACAAATATAATTCCATTTTTAAATGGTATATTAACGTTCACTATATTTTTCAAATACACGTAAACGTGATAATTTGAAAGCACTGAAAAATAGTCATCATTTCTTTTTGTTTATTTTAAATGTATGTTTAGACAGTAAGAAAGAAGGGAAGCTCGTAATTTAAGTTGAAGAAAATACGACGTAGTCAGTGTATAGCAGGAAACGAAGAATGGACAATTAGAAAGAATAAAAGACAAGGGTGTAAAAGAAAATGAATGATAACCTTTTTTAAATATTGATTTTCTTTCCAGCCAGAATGAAACTAAATGGGAACCGCGAAGAAAAATAAAGCATTGTTTACGTAAGATTTTTTAACTGATTCCTTATTTCAGTGTCTCAGTTCAAAGGATTGAAAAAGTGGATCGATTGATTACTTCCAGAAATCTAGAACTTTTATTTGTAAGCAAACATTACAAAGTTGTTTCCTATGTAAAATAAAGATTCACATTTGAAAGATGGTTAAGATGGCGTATGGCTTTAAGATTGAGGTCAAGTGGTATTTTTATTCAACACCTTAATAAACTTTAAATTTATAAATTTACCAATAATTTTTGGATTTCAATTCTTTTTAAAATATCTATTAAGTGCCATTTCTAGATTTTATCTTTAAATCTCAGAGTAAATAGCTTTTCAATAATTTTCATTGCACTGTGTGACTAGGATAATTATGCCTAAAATAAAAGTTAATTACTGACAAACCAGAATCGATGGTCGCATGTTCTTAGCCGTCACTCTCACAATAGACTACACTGCTGATGACGGAGGGAACATATTTCGATCCCGTTTGAGTGCACTGAGGGTGATTTTCCTAAATGGTTTCACACATTCTCTACACTTAAATGCGGGTAGACTTCCTCTAAATTCAACCTTCCTCATCCCTAACCCATTATCGTAGTTAGTACATAAGCGTATAATCTGAACGAGTAGTAAGACGTGGTGCTATAATAAATAATCACATATTCTAGCAGCATCTTTGTCAAAAGTCCTTTATTCACATTTAAAAAAATTGGCAATGCTAATTACCAATACGCTTTTACATTGTAAGAAACAAATGAAGACTTTTTAATTGATTCATAGAGGCTGAGGTAACTATAGAGGAGCTCAAGGCTCTACAAAATACAGTTTGAAAAACCATGCATTAGGAGACAATAGGAGACATAGTAGATAGTGATGGTGGTTGGTGGGGTGGGCTTTGTAGGAAAGTTATCCAGGATAATATTAATTTCAAGCGATTACATTTTACCACTATAAATAAAAAAAAAGCTTTATTAAATGAAATGTTGAACAAAAATATATTAGATTAATTAAGTAAGTAATAGTATTTTGATTATTTTTTGCATTCCAAACCTAATCATTTTTTATTAATAGTTATTAATATATACTTTTAAATTTGATGTGTGTCTACTTATAAAGTAAATAGAGAATAGTATTGATATTTCAGATTTAATGTTGCGCATTTAATATAATTGCATTAAATTTAATCAACGTTCATTAATTCATGAATATTACTAGATTTCCTGTTATCCTGCAGACAAATTGATAGGCCACGGTGGACCTCCAGTGTTCCGAGAACCATACTTTGAGTAATGATGTCTTAGACCACATGGAGACTTGTATGAGTGAGTGGGCTCACCCACGACCAGAAAGCTTTAGATGATTGTCATTCAATAATTCAAGAATGTATCTTTAAAGATTTATAAAGTTTGATGTAAACTTAATTAATTAGGAAAAGTTAATGCAAGCACACTTAGTAATATATGTCTAAACCTCACGTTTATTCAATAAGAGCATGGAAAAGGCATTTCATTCTATATTAATTATAACAATAATACCCAATTTAAATATCTATAGCTCAAAAATTATGTTTGTGTCCTAAGCTCAATGACTGAAATCCCTGAAACAAGAAAAAAAAAAAAATCCGGCAGCGTGTCTTACAACGCGTTTGGGTTATACGCTTAGGTACTAATCACGCTAATGGTTTTATGGATTAGCAAGGTAGTGTTAATAGAAAGTGTACCCGCATTAGCGTGAAGGGATAGT
The DNA here is from genome assembly GCA_902151455.1 of Timema bartmani. NCBI lineage: Eukaryota > Metazoa > Arthropoda > Insecta > Phasmatodea > Timematidae > Timema > Timema bartmani. The sequence goes on along the minus strand of CABFWB010000119.1, from coordinate 148,016 downwards.
GAAAAAGCAAAATGAATAGAACCCTCAGTACACCTGACTGAGATTCGAACCTCAATCTCCCCTTCATCTGCAGGCTATCCTACTCTAAGAGTACCACTTAAGACCATGCGGCCTTCGCAGTAGGTGCCATATTGTAATTAAAAGTGTACAAAAGTTTCAACAAGTTAATTTTATGTATGTTTTACTTTTATTTCTTTATGATTGAAGTAGAAGCACTGTATTTCATTTACAACTATAATAAACTACTATTAATTCATTATCATGAAATGATTTTAGTATTAAGTTGTAAACGGCACAGTAGTTAAATCGATTATTAGTATATTAGTTATGATATTAAAATAATATTTGGAAAATATAGCTAATGATTAATTTGCATTTATTTTTTCCTTGTTAATTTGACAAAGTTATCTTATCAATTGATTCTATTCAGTAAATATATATATAATAAAATATGATAAAAATTATTAAGATTTTAAAATCAAAGTGTGACGAGATCACCAATATACTTTGTTAAAATAAGTTTTGTTGAAAATGTTAGTAAAGAACAGTTATTTGATAGCTGTGACATATTGACATTGGTAAATATCAAAACACAACGAGGAAAGAAAGAAAACAAGAGTATTTTATATTCATCGTCTACTTTTCAAGATAAATGTATATTTTACTTCAACGTGGTCTGTTTAATGGCTGACTGAGTCTCTTGTTTGAAAAAATATACACTTTTTAGGGTCACATAAACATTTTAAAGATTTATTTTTTCTCAATATGACATGATTAATTGTAAAAAAAAACAAAATTCAATCCAAGAAATATATAAAATAAATTATATTCAAAAATATTTTTTAATACAATTTAACTGGTTAGTTTGAATGTATTTTGATTATGTGTGTGCTACACATAACATTTTAAATTAGATAGTTTATTAATTATATAACAGGATTTAAATGCATGGACTTCCAAGGAGAATATTCTGTAATAATAAAACATGTTAATAGTAAAAAATAAACGTTTCTATAATTAATTTTTATTTATTATTCAACGTGTTTTTTTGAATCAACAAATATCATCAATTCACCAACAAACTAGCTTTACCCTAGAACATACATTACACCCATTCACTAGGCCATTCATTTAAAACAATTATAAGGAAACTCTCAATTTTGCCAATTCTATATTTTTAAGCTATTTCGGAACCCTTAGATCAGTAGTGAGAAAAGGTGGTGACTGAATAAAAGAGCTTGATATAATACTCTGTAAAATGTGCAAATGCGTCATAATCAAATATAATGTAGGCCTACAGTTTTTTAAGTTTATGTTTACATTTATTACTTGTCTTATAAAAATTAATAAATAAGATTTTTTGTACTGTTTCTTAACAACCGTTTCATATATTCAAATTTAATCACATTAATCGAGAATCGATGAGAAATTCTTTTCTTTTTATATAAAATTCTCTCATATTTTCATGAAGGGAGAATGTAAAACCATTAAGAGAAAGAAAATACCCTCATTAACCTCATTTGGGATTCGAACCACAGACATCCCGTCAATATCGAACCAAAATAGATGAGCTTAAGATTATTCTGCGTGCCCGCCAACGAAGGAGCGAAGGAAGCCTATTGAAGCACGTATAAGCTAAGGGCAACTGTTAATAAATTAGCTAGAATGAATAAACAACTTTCCCATAACCCGCTTCGGTGGATGCATGGTTTAAGATGCTATACTCGCAGTAGACTAGATTGCCAATAACGGGGATTTCGAGGTTAAAATTTTAGTTGGGTGTACTGAGGTTGATTCCTCCAATACAGTTTTCAACTCTCCCTCCACCCAAATGCAGGTACACTTCCCATGAATAAAACCTTCCTCAACCATAAGCATAATTAGTACACAAGAGCATAAACCAAACGGGTAGTAAGGCACGGTTTTAAAAAAGAACATTCCATAGTTGAATAGTTGTTTGTTGACACTAGCTAATTTATTCACGTTTAATAAATTGTTTATTAATTAATACATTCTTACTAATACATAAATAGAATATAGTTTTATAATGTGGTTTATTTCAGATTCATGTAATCTAAGTCTTGAGCATATTTTTTTAATATTTGTTTTAACGTGTTCAGTTTATTCAAGTTTGTCAGATTATTAAAATATGTATGGTATTTTCTAATATATCTTTATGTATACATCTATCACCCGTATGGGTTTACCACATATGTAGGTACACTATTTGGATGAGGATAGTTAAGGTGGCCTTTAGATGAAATACACCCCCATTGGCATGGAGGTATTGTGGAAAGACATTCAGGGAAAACTACCCTCAGAATACCCTACAGGGGTTGGAGCTCTGCACCCCCAGTCACCGGTTGTCCTGTCTATTGGCAGAATGACACCTTAAACCATATTATCACTAATGTGATGTAGGTTATTGCTAGTTTCTTAAAAAAATTACAGATACTCTCCTTAGGAGGGTCTAATAATACTTTAGTTACTACATAATATTAGACGATCTATTATACGAATAACTTTTTAAAACTTAAATTGAAATCTTTATTAGATAAAGAAAAATCAAATTGCTAGTTGTACTAAGGTTTTTATTCATTATTTGTTTCCCCCTCCTTTTATGCAAACGCAGAACGTTTTTACACTTTATCTAAATTTTCCCTACTCCTTTAATGTAGCAGATACATTCAGGCGTAGACCAGACCAGTAGTAAGACACGAAGCAAAAAATTACACACCATTTCTTTCACAGGGTGATATTTTTCAAACCCTAAGCTTCTATTTCTTCTAGAATTTCTTTACAGTTTACAGAATACTGTCTAAATACTAAATAATCACACATTTTCGTTTACAATTGTTTTATAAAAAATAATACTTTCTTCCGTGTAGACTAGTGTATACAATTTTGTGTCAATTTCAAATGAGTTTAGGCTTAGAGATTTGTGAATCTAAAGATAGAAGAAAAAATTAATAAAAAATTGTCGGCAGTGACCAAATGGCCCCTCGCTGAATGTATCGCAAACATTTTATTGTTTGCTATAGTTAATATAATCAAACAATTCCCTATAGTATTTTATCACAGCTATACATTTCAATCTAGGATATGAAAATTTACATATGTGATAAATAAATGAAATATTTTATCTTGTTTGATAGTTAATTTATTTAATTCCTGGTTTTATTTGAGTAACATTTTAAAAGAAATGAACACGATAAAATATTTATACCTGTTTTATTTTGGTAGAAGTATTCACACTTAGATATATTAACTAAGCACATACGTTTAATTAACTACTCGTTCAGTTTAACTGTTTACGTACTAATTGATATAATGGTTTTAGGGATGAGGTAGGCTATATTTAGAGAAATAGTACCCGTAATTGTGTTGAGGGGGAGTGGAAAACTATATTGGGAAAACCATCCTCAGAGATTATAACCTCAATCTTCCGGTCTAGTCTTCTGTAAGAGTAGCGCCTTAGACCATGCGCCCACCAAAGCGGGTTATGGCCAGTTACTTTACACTGTTATTTTAGCTGGTATCTTTCTCTTATATCCTACTGCCCTTCAGAGAAAAACACAATTTAAACACGCTAATTGTGTTGGAATAAGGAAGTTTATATTGTGGAGAAAGGTACATACATGTACGTAGAGGAAGAGTGGGAAATCATTCAGAGGAACTAAACCTTAATACGATTTGACGGGATTTAAATACGGACCTCTTCAATACCAGCAAATCAAACTTGACCAGCCTGACATCTAGCTCGTCTGCCCACAAATGTGTTTAAGTATAAAATAGTTTTAACATACTAGTAAGTTTTTAGATAATACTAAGGAAAGGAATATTGCCTTTGTCAAGCACTTGGAACTGATAAATGTCTATCTATTAAATACAATAACTAACAGAGTAACTTGAAGATAATGTTTATTAGATCTAATTTGTAAACAATTTTTCTATCCCTTCTAAAACATGTTGGTAGTATAGCAGATATATTCATAGGAAGATATGTTAAAGATCTTTCAAACTGAAAGTAGGCTTAATTTGTTGGAATCTTTATTCAAAAATTAAATATAATAAAGTAGGATTTCAATAAAACCTGCAAAATATTTGTTCAATTATTAAGTTTTTTTATATTTAAAGCATTTAAAATAAACTTAGAAATATTGGGCTTAAGCCAAATATATCCAGTCCCACCTGAACCAATATATTTCCAAATATCAGCCATCAATATGCTCCAACTTAAAAAAAAAAAATCATGGAAGGTTTCTATATGGAACTGCGCCAGAATCCCCCTTTGGAGAAGTTGAAAATCCTATTGTCAAGAAAATATTCCCCCTGTGCAGCCAGTGAGGATGAAACCACGCCCTCTAAGGTCAGAATAGGGCTGTCTAACCGGTCCTTTGAGCCAACCCACTTGCTCGACATAAATGCATTGTACGCCTATGTCCTAACTTATAAAACAAACTTCACAATCATATATATTAAATACGTAATATTATGTTCATTAAATACTCACATTAGTAGATGTGCAATTTATAGTAGTATACTTCGTATTTTACATATTCATTAAAATGTGTTGTAAGTTATTTAATTAATAAAAAGTAGTTCAAGACTATTTATTAACATTTCAAGCTAAACAATTTAACTAGATCAATAATTTTAGAATATGGGATCAAAAATATTATTTATGACTATCGAGTAAAAATAAGTGCAATAAGATATAATTTGATAAAACTAGTTTGATCACTTTTTCTAGGTATCAATAACTGTTTTGTTATTGTACTTTCTTTGATCTATTTAGGGATATTTTAATTAAAAATAAGTGTCAGAACCAAACATCTATTAAGAAACTCATAATTTGGCTTTAAATATATTTACTAATGTTGGTAAAAGTTTAATTTTAAAAAAAATGTTTATTAATTCAAATGTACCGCATTTATAGAGAATCTTACTAACATTATTTTTCTGATTGGGGTCATTTTTACTTTCTCTCTATCTTACAGGTAGAGAAAGTATGGTGATCGTCAAATAAAACCGAATTCGAGATTTTGATGAATCTTGACGTTTCATGACTCCCTGAATCCGAAAAAGTGGTTTTTGAATTTCCGTCTCTCTGTCTATCTGTCTGTCTGTCTATCTGTACCTCCAACTAGAGCCTAAACTATTTTACCAATTGAGCTAAAACTTGATATCTAGGGTTTTCATAGGGTTGCCCCGAGGGATTTTTGGAATTGGATATCTACCCCTAAAATTAAGGGTAGTTTACTGAAGGGAAAAAAGAGAAAAAGTCGTTTTCTCAAAATTGGCTCTAACGATTTTGATTAAATTT
>CABFWB010000119.1:113991-141532 GCA_902151455.1 Timema bartmani | reverse complement strand
TTGACGTTTCATGAATCCCTGAATCCGAAAAAGTTGTTTTTGAATTTCCCTCTGTCTGTCTGTCTGTCTGTACCTTATAGGGCACATTGACACATAAAACTAATTTCTATATTGTTACCCTTCTCGGTGCCGTAGTTGGCTAACGCATTAGTTTCGTACTGAGATTAACGCACTAGTTTCATACTGAACATGACTGTCGAGGACGGGGAGATCAAGGTTTGAATCTAGGTCGGGTGAATTGTGGTTGTTTTTCATCAATGGTTTTCCATTCTCCACTCAAATGCGGGTTCAGTTCCTGTAAATTCAACCTTCCCAATTTCTAATATATTAGAGTAATTAGTACTTAAGCATAAATACCGAACAGATAATATGACGCGGTGATAAATTAAAAAATAATTTAAAAAATGTATTTGGTCTTTGATGGAGATGTTCACAAATCTTACAAAATTTTAGTAAATATCTATTTGTTTAATAATTCACTTCGGGGTCAAATATATATATAAATAAAAATAATTATATATATACAATTTCTCGAAATACGCTTTAACGGTTCTGATTAAATCTCATGTACATTATTCCGTTCAGAAATCTTACGAGTTTATAGAAAGAAAGAGAAAGTCTGTGCGGTGCACCGTACCATTTATTTAAATTCAGTCTTTTTACTTTACCTGTCTTTAAGTAGAACTACTTATGTTATATGCCTCTCAATAAACATCGTATATAAATGCATTTTATAGAATGTTTATTATTATTAATAAAATAAAATTATTTCAGTTTATTTAGATATAATATACTTTGTTAGGATTCTACAAGCGAGTACCTATATAAATACGATTTAGAAACAAATTAAGACAAAGCCAGAACAAGATGACTAAGCTTTTTTTCCCGGGTAGAGTAACAGCTAAAATGTTTATGTTGTGAGAACACATATAAATAAAGAATTTAGTCAACGCCTAAGCTCAAGCTAAGTTCTTTTATAATTGTATTATATTATTATAACCCTCTAACTATTGGGGAGGGGCTTAATGCACTCGACATACTTATAATATCTGTGCCTTTGAAGCTCTCAAGAAAATGTAGTACAACCATCATTACTTGGGCTATAATAAAGAATGGAAACAAATATATTCATGTATGTGATATTATCGATCAATATAGTGTTACTTTAAACACGCTTCTAAGAAATAATTAAATCAAGCTAGAACGTTTTCAACATTTACATTATTTTAGTAATATTTAAAATGTATTTCTCAATAGGTTATACATAGTTATATATTTTATATCCTGAACAGACAGTGAGACATGTTGGTAAATATATATACATACATATATATATACATATACATACTTATTGACATATTATTACTATCACATGAATTGCATTAGTAAATATAAGCGTGAAATAAATGAATATAATATGAAAAAAAAAACTTTGAAATCAATTATCTTGGTTTAAATTCCGTTTTGTAAAAGTTTATTTGTAAGGTAACATTCTTAGTAAAAAATAAATTGAATATATAGGAATCTTATTTCCATCTGAGTTTCCAAAATTTAGATAACCTAATGGAGTAGGGAAGAGGAAGATATTATTTAAAAGTAAGTTTACTTACATTTTCACGGAGAGAGTGGGTGAAAGCATTAATGAAAACTAGCCCAGGTAGATCTACATCAAACTAGGATTCTAACCAAGACCTCTACGACACGAATAATCCTGATTGGATGAACTAGACGTATGGTCTGCCTTACTACCTTGTGGGTAGAAAGACTTTTAAATTAATCCAAGAAGTTAAATGAGGATGCGTAGTCTTTTTAAAATTAAATTTACAATACATTTCTTGGTATGGAGCAGGTAAGTAGAACAACAGTGAAAATAAATGGGACAAAAGTTTATTCTGACTTGTTAATATTTGGATTACCAAGATAGTAAGGACTGATCTAGATGGAAACAGTGTAATTTTACTAATTTTAAACTACAGTTCGAATGTGTTTAACCAAATTTACATTAATTTAACCAATCTAGTATGTGTAATACGGACTGTAGTTCTACATTTACAGCATGTATTTTTACAGTAGCCCCCCCCACTGCAATCATCTCTTTTAACTTTGAGTTTTTCATCAATAACATATATTTAATTGTACATAGTTTGTCACATATCCCCACCTCCAAACCCATATAACGAAAATTGTGTTTGCTTAATCTGGAATTTAGGACTTAAGATGTTCGTTATAACAAAGTTTTACTGAAGATTACTTTGTATGCTAGTCAGAAACTATTTTATCAGTTAATAGCTATGGTATATAGCGTTGAGACGTTGAGTTTAGGAAGCTAGCCAAAAAACTTCTGAAATAATTATGTTTCGATACGTGGACAAGCTATTCTTTGGTTCTTCTTTAGAGGTATAGAAGACCAGAGACGAGATATTAGTAGTTCACTACTAATTAATGTTGGTCCAATTCACATTTTTGATAGAAAACTTAGGAAGAAAATATTGTTTTGAAAATAAACGTTTTGTCGTTTTAAATTAAGTCGCACACCCTCGTATCATACTCATTTTTTCATATAACGTCTATGTAAAATAAGTTAATGGATCAGGATTTTCTAATATAACACCTCGCCTTACTACCTTTTCAGGTTATACGCATATATGAAAATCAATCTAATGGGTTGGAATGAAGAAGGAAGAGTTCTAGAAATAATCTACCGGCATTAGCTTGAAAGGAGATTGCAAAACCATTTTGTAAAAACCACCCCAAATGGACCCAATCGGGATTAAACCCTGCTCTCTCTATCATAAGAAGGCCAGTTTAGCATAATATTGACGCCTTAGTCCGTTTGGCCACTGGAGCTGTGGTAACGAGTTATTCTTATTTGAATAAACTCGACAGAGCTTGCTTAGAGAGGGGATATAAACGTACATTATTTAATATCCTTTCAGAAAGATTTCAAATAGCTTCCCTAACAGAGGGAGCCTAAGAAGTAATGGAAGGGAAAGTGAGTGAGATCGTGTGTTTGCAGGGTTTTTTTTATCAAACTATTTTAGCTAAAATATATACAATTTTACTTCAGTAGATACATTTATTTTCATTTTATACACACATTAATATCAACAGTTCTTAAATATTTTTTTGAGCAACGTGGCATTTGACCAGAAACATTTTTAATAAATGTAAAAGTCCTGGTTAAATTACGCATTTCCCATACTAAGAACGGTTTGAATTTGTGTATAAAATTAAACTAAATATATCTACTGTAGAAACATTTGATTTTATGTGGGCCAAATTTTTTTTTTGATAAAAACTGAAAAATTATGTGTTTAATCACTGGTCTTGGCTGATCATATACACATTCTCAACCTATTTATTCAAATCAATAAATAGAAATAAAGATATATAAATTAATGTTACGTAAATTAAGTTAATTTTAGAATTGGTTACCCGCCTTGGTGGCGTAGTGGCTAACGCGCCAGTCGTGTTGAGTCAGACCACCGAGGACGGGGAGATCGAGGTTCGAATCTCGGTCGGGTGAACTAGGAGTGGTTTTTCCTAAATGGTTTTCCACTCTCCCTCCTCGCAAATGCGGGTTCACTTCCTCTAAATTCAACCTTCCCAATTCCTAATCTATTAGTGTAATTAGTAATTAAGCGTATAACCCGAACGGGTAGTAAGACGCGGTGCTTAAATTCAATAGAATTGGTTGTGAAATTAATATAAGTTATAGTGTTTATAATTAGTTAATTTATTACTATAATCATGATCAGTTGTTGGATTTTATATTAAAGTATATTAAGTAAACAGTAAAACACATCGAAGAAAATTATATTTATAATACAGTATATTTTAAGGCATAAAACAGTTTAATATCAAAGTTAAAACAATATAAGAGTAGTGAATAGGGTAGATTAGAAATAAAAGGAGATTATCAAGTAAATAAACCATTAATGAAATCAAAATATTCCATTTGTAATGCGCATGCTACACATAAACCAAAAAATGCAAATATTTCCTGTTACTGTAGTAAACAAAATAAACAATATCTACTTGCACAAAATATTTTTAATGTAATTTTTGCATTTTATTTATTTATTATTATATTATATTAAAGTTATAGAATCAACACAAATTGATTCTATAGCGATTCAAAACTATTCTTATTTTAAACGAATAAAAAGAAAAATATTTAAATGATATTGAAATAAGGACTTTGGTTATATTACTAAGCGATAAATCATATTTTTATTAATATTTTCACGAAAGTTACCAGAACTCTTTTTAAAAAATTAGTCACACACCGAAAATAAAACATGTTTCCCTAATAACATTGTTTTGAAAAGGATATTCATGCGAATTGCCTTAGGGAAGTGAATCTGTTTATATACTTTTATTATAAAAACTAATATTAATTAAATATCGTACACGGTTAAAGAACCATAATAAATAATTAAAAAAGTTAATAACCCCTGTGATCTTGCTAGTCATTCTTACATATTTTTATCATTCATACAATATGAACAATTAATTTTAATTGGTTTTCGCAATTAATTAGTTTATCAGTAAAAAGAATTAGTATAGTATAAGTATTGACAAGCTAGTTTATATAAAAATTGTTGGCAATTAAAAAATACTTTTCTATAACAACACGGAGTCAGCAAAATATAAATATATATAAAACTTGCAGGGTTGATATAATTGCAAGCATATAATTTATTACAAACGATTTCAAATAAGCTCCTAATAGAAGATAAATGTCAACTAATTTAAAGGCAAAAAATTTCTTTAAATAAAACTAAAAGTAAGAGGTAGCAAAATAAAATGAAAAATGAATCATTCAATTTTGTTTGAACTTATTAGGCGTTCTTACTTACACCCGCTTTAAAGACTTGTTTCGAATGTCATGTTTTAAATAGCGTTTTCATCTTCTTTAATTACTGTTTCCCTTTTAGTGTATAAAACATCGCAATAAAAAGTTGGATCATTAAAATGGTCCAAAGAAATGTTTTAGAACAATAAATTCAAAAATGAGGATAATATATAAATAGTGGTCGCTAGTATTTAGTTCACGAAGACAGGTCTAAATACGATCTTGAAAAGAGTTTCTGTATCGATTATATTAACTTCAAAGCATCTATTTATGTATATATAATAATAATAATATTTAAAACATGTTAATAGATTTTTAGTTGTGTAAACCAACATTAATAATCCATTAAAGCAGAGAACGCCAATTTAAAATCGAATTTAGCTTTCGTCTTTTTAGTCTAAATATTATAATACAACCGCTTAAGTGTAGAAAATATTAACACTATTTTTTTTTTAAAGTTATTGCTTCATTTAAAGACATGTTCACTCATACTAAACATTAAACATATTGGATTGTTATCACATATCGTTATCGAATACATAACATCTTTGCCATACAAAAACTATTTTTTATAAGACAAGTTCGTTATATTAATAAATAAATTAAAATATGGGATGCCAACATATTTTCTAAATTAGGATTGATGTATGCATCTATGAAATAAATTTATATTAAATTTCATTACAGCTTTTTTCAAAATGTTTAAGCCTTCTTAATATATACTATAAAATCAATTAAAACTACCTAAAGATATTATAAATAATTTTCCAACCCCATTTGTGTAAAAACAAATTGTTAATTTAATTTTATAGTATCTAATATCGTAATGAGTTACTAAGTAATTCAATACCTGATAAAAAGTTGATGGGTGTTTCTGCGCAGGCTCTCAAGAAGCTCACACAAGCATTGTTGTCGTGTCTGCTCTAGAGGTTTTAAGTAGCGTTGGCAACAATGTCTTCTCACCGGCCAGCTCCCCATACACACATATTTCAAAAAACACGAAGTTGTTGTTGTTTTTGTTGAATCACACGCCCACTAGGCCAGGTGTTTGCGACCCGGATTCAGTGAAGGTACCACACTGCCCTCCGTCCTGCGAGCCGGCCAAGACGTACTAGAAGCGGCACCTCTTCCTACTGACCGTTCGACCCGCCATCTTCTTTCCTCTGAGCGGGGCGTCGAGGGCTTTGGGGATAAGGTACAGGCCACGACGAGAGCACCTTTACCAACCAAGGGCACAACATTGCTCTATTAGTACATGGAATGTAGGTCTGGTTCACAGGTACCCTTTCAGTGCAACGCGTATTTACTACCTGATCGGTTTATCATAATATGGCTAAGGATGAGTAAGTTAGAATTTGATAGTAAATATAAACATTATATATGGAGAGAAAGTGGTAGAACATTTAATAAAAAACATCCTTAGTACACGCGTCCGGGAATAGAACCCCAACCTAACCTTCACCGACAGTAAAGTTCATTACACACATATAATTATATTTGCATGCCCTAATAATTAAAGTATTTTTTATTATTATCTTTGAATTTATTATAACCCATGTGTCTCTAATCTATCCGCACCACAATAACAATAATAACAGCAGTTAATAACACTTTTGGGGCATTAATAAGGAAGTTATAAATTAGAGGAAATGTGAGCACATTTATTTGAAATAGAATGAGAACCCATTCAGAAGAAAACATTTAGCTGCTATATAAACCTTTAACTACCTGTCCCCAGAAAACCAAGCTTGATGAGCTTACACTTAGTCCAGCGTGAGTTAATACTATTATTAATAATATTCTTTAAATTTATTTAAAGTGCAAATTCTAAAATGTTTGATTACAAAATAATAAGACTAAAGTCAAACACAGCACTCAGCCCCACATCCATCATTTTTCAGTGTGGAAGGCAAAGCTCTATTTTAAAAATGACAAGTTTTTCATCCATACCAGGAATCAAACAAGGGACCCTTGTTTCTGTGTATAGACCAGCTACCAACTGTGTTAAGATGTTGAGTAGTTTTAATAATACTCCATTTTTAACACAAATGCCTTTAACACTCTCAACCCGGTGGTGTCAAAAAGGAGAATAGCTAATAAATATGAGCTCACATCAGGGCATAAAAATGATGAGAAAATCAAAGCGAAATGTATTATTAAATTATTATTAATAAATTATTTATATATCTCAACGGATCCTTTTGGGCCTTGAAGCCCGACCTCCATGTCAGTGACAACCCTATACAATTTGACTCTAACACCTTGAATCTCTTTCTCAATAATTTGGGCTGATATTTATTATTACCTAAACTATGTAAGCAAGAGTATATAATATTATAAAAAACTAAATAATTAAATCAATATCTATTTTGAGAGAAAAGTGAAAACATATTCCTACAATAAGCTACGAAAAACAGTCTATTCGGGTATCCAACTATGATCCGTTTCCTTTTTATCGTGCAGGTTAATCTTTCTGAACCCGTGATCGTGACTCATCAAGTTCACCCAAGACCTATTACACAACACCACTCTCTTTATAAACACATTAATTGCATTGGTGAACTTGCAGGATAGACGTCAAGCTCGTCTAGTCTAGCTTATGTTGAAGAGGAGGTCAGTGTTCGAATTTATATAATTTTTTCCTAATGGTTTTTCCACTCTACCTCCACGGAAATGCGGGCACATTTAATTTACGCTTTGCTTTACGCGTCTCTACCTTACCAGTAACACAGATGGCTAGTCAGAAATATTTATATAAGCATTTAAATATACGCACATATAAATATAAGTAAGATACAAAATAATGCACACAAAGAATCTATGTAAAATACATACAAATAAAATACGTTTTGATATTTGAATATTATAATAGAACTAAGTTTAAATAAAACATGTAAGTTTATTGAGATTATACTGGCCCCACATAAACATATTTAGAAAGAATAAATAAATTGTATATTAATACTTACTTAAATTAAATACATATATCAATATAATAAATAAAGTTATTTATTAAATTTAACAAACCACCACTAATAGTAGATACTTTGTGAATAATCACTACTCACCCAGTTGAAAGATTATGTCCAAGTACGTCTTCTTCAAACTGTATACTCCAACTAAAGTGTAAAAACACAGTTTCCTCCATATTATTCTGTGGTGGGGCTAGAGATCGCTATATCCTTTTGTTTTTCATTCATCGAGGCCTCAAAATTTAGAATGAATAGGGGGCAGCATTATGTGACCCATGGCGTCGGGGCTTGGGACGGTTGAAAGGTAAGGGTTGAATATTAAGACCAAACAAAAGGGACACTACTTAAGTACAACCTGGGGTCACAAAAAAACATACACATACAAAAAACGGGGTGATCTATGCCTGAAGGGAAAAAGTTTCTAAAAGAAGTACTAATTAAAAAATAATTGTGGCTACATTTTAAAAGTTGTCCATCATATTATGGTAGGGCATGAAATATAATTAAAATGTCTTATTTTGTATTCACCTTAATAAGTATTGTGAACACAGGCATACATACATACACACGTACACCATTTTAACAATCAAATATATTGTGTTTCGGTAAACTCAAAATCAATTCAGCTATAAATAAAATAGCTCTATCAACTTCAATTTTTTACTTGCCAGGCTATGATCTGTTTGTATCAAATAAAAAAACTGAATATTTCTAAGAAATAGATAATTCATTACGATATTATCTTGTTGAATCCGGGCTATAGTCTGTGCTATTTAAATATATTATATTGCTATAATGGAGATTTAGTACATAATTAGATAGTAAAATATATTTTAACCTACTTCGTGGGCTACATGAATCCCCTTTGGATGTACGTTTTTCCCCCTAAATCAATTTTAACCCTACCTCCATACAAATGCGGGTACATTTTCTCAAAATCTATACCTTCTTCATTTCTAGCACATTATTGTAATACGTTCATATGCGTATAGCCTGAAAGGGTAGTAAAAGGTGTTACTAAAAAAATACCGTTTTAAAATTATTCAATTATACACGCTAACATGTTCGGATTGTCAGGCTTCCACCGTGGTTCGGATTACAAGTTAAACTGTAGGTCCTCCATTTCAACTCACAATCACCCTACCATTACACATTAGCGTAAGTGCGTATAACCCGAACGGGTAGTAAGACGCAATAATAATAATAATAATAATAATAATAATAATAATAATAATAATAATAATAATAATAATAATAATAATAATAATAATAATAATAATAATAATAATAATAATAATAATAATACACGTTACCAGCAAAACTGACAAAAGGAGACGTCTTTAGTTCATGTGCCCACTGATATGCGTGTGTATAAATGTAATTGTAGTTAATATATCTAATAATGTGTGTTATTTAACTACTTAATTTATGGCTATTAATGAGGAGGTTATACGTGGTGCATCCACATAAGCTATGAGAGGGAAAGTAAAATCGGTCAGTAATATATCAAAGCGTTGTTAATCACTCTAAGTTCACTTAGCCAAAACTAATCTATTATGAGAATAATGTCCTAGATCTTATCACTGATTTAGTTATAACATACGAGTATTTACACTAAACACGATGGTCGAATGGTCTAAGACGTTACTCACTTTCACAATATATTTGATTACAGTTTACGGGGGATCTAGAATCTAGTCCCTCTAGGCTGTATTGATATCATTTTTTTTATCTATTTGGTTTACCAAGCTTTCTCGAAGCAAATTTGTATACACTAACTCTAAATTCAACCTACCTAATCCCTAACACATTATTGTAATTAGTTCACATGCGTACTACCCTAAAGGGTACTGAGACGTGTTGACAAATAATAAAATACAGAATAAAGTGGTTATAATATTAGTTACCAGGTTTTTATTTGTTTATTCAATATTAATTTAAATGTATTGTTTTTAATGTGTACATATATCCCTTTAGGTGAGCACGTGAATTAAACATAAAGCTTTTCTATCCTATATATCGATGAAGAGAAACTAGGCGTTTGATTTCCAACGGGGTGTACTAACGTTAGGATCGAACAATTAATAATAACTACAAAATACTCCTCCCAAGAAAGTAGTATGTAATTTTATGTTTTTTTTAAAAATAATTCATTATAATAATTTGATTTATTAACTTAATTATTTTTGCTGCCTTAAGTTAAATAAATATAGTATACAATTATATTTTATTTCTTAGTACCATTGGCACATTACATTGATAAAATTCATATAATTTTGATAATCTAAGTGAAAAATAAGAACAAATAATGTTATGATGGGTTTGCAATATATTTAAAATGTATATTTATTTTTAAAATTTTAATCTCTCCTTGCTTTGATAATATGAGCTAAATAGGAAAGAAATAAAATAACATTTTACAAAAGGTATACTATATATTTTTAACCCATAACGATATTAATCGCACTTAATTGATAGTTAAAAACTTTTTGCCATATAAATAAATCAAGTTTATTAAGTAATCCCAAAACTCCTTTTATTAAAACTTTGAACATCCCAAGAATTGACTGATCTAATTCAAAACTTGACTATTCCGTCAATTGATATTCAATCATTTTTATGTCTGATGCCTTAATCTCCGTGAATCTACTGCATATGGAAGCATTAATATTTTATATTTTTTGTTACTAAATTGAAACTTGAGTACGTATTAATCTTTGATTGGGCATTTACATTACTATACCTTCTCCACACCCAGAATCTATTTCTTTCATATTTTCTTCCACGCCCTACTATCTGTCCCGGTTATATTAGCTATATAAGACTGGAATTGGTAAAAGGAGGAAAGAACATAGAGGAAATGTGGCCATGTTGGCGTGGAGGTATAGTGGGAAAATATTAATGAAAAACTCCCCTCAATACACCAAGGTACATATTCTTATATTACGAGTGTAAACTTCACAAAATCATTTGTTTAGAAAAAAAAACTTTTCATTTATTTCACCTGTATGTGTTTTCAAATTTAAATAAGCTGATTGGATAGGGATGAGGAATATACACGTATTTGTGTGCAGGGAGAATAGAAAACCCTTTACTAAATGAAACACTTGTCACGTTCTGATCAGACTTACTTGTCAACAATAAGCAAAACAAAATGAGGCTGACATTTGGTAAGACCAACCACCTATGTGTATTTTGTCCATATCCTATCAAGACTACTAATAACTTACATCTGCCATTCTAGTCTTTTTAAAAACTATAGCGAAATAAAGTTAGAATAAAATTAGCCAAAATATTTTTTCAGCCTTAATTTGCATTATATAATAAATACTTTTATTGCTATTGCTATTATCCTACCCTCGGAATTTTTAATTTCGCAAAAAATAAAAAAAAATAGCTTCAAGATTAAAGTAATTAGAATTTTACATAATGTATACGAAGAGATGATTATATTTGGTCACATATTTCATTTACTTTAACAAAAATTAACTTTTTTCAGACGTTATTAAAAGAAATTAAAACAGTATGTGTAAAATAAAATAAAATATTAAATACTGTATATATTTTGTTAGAATATTTTATAAGGACCATATTACACACTTTTAGAATATTTAAAACATGAATTAATTTAATTCCAAGAAAATGAATGCTGGAGTTCTACAGAACCAATTTTAATAATAATAGATCCTTAACCATAAAGAAATTTCCAAAATATTCAAAGCGGTAGTCGTTATAATTTCTATCAAACGAATTATAATTTCCCTGAAAAAAGTTACTTCAAGGATTATCATATAAATATTAGCATATTTTCACCACCGATGGCACTATCTATATTATATAATCTACTTATCTAAGCTAGTCAATAGATCTATGGATTGTATTAAGATCAGATTCCCGTTCTCATAAAATATTAGTTGAAGCGCCTGAATAAATTGTTTTTCTGGATGTAGAATTTATAAACACAAACCACAAAACATTGTAATATACTTAGGTATTTACTATCTACCATTTGGCATTAACAAGCAAGAAAATTTACTTGGACAAAATTTTGCCCAAGCTTGACTCCTCATTTATAAATATTCTTTATAATTATATTTAACAATATAAAACAAACACAGACCTAGCGGTGGGATCAGACAATGAAATAATATATATGTATATTTAATATATATAATAAACATATATATTATATATGTATATTATATATGTATACATATATGTATACATATATGTATACATATATAATATATGTATATCATATATGTATATAATATACATAATATATATGGTAGTAAGACGCGGTGCTCTATACATATAGCACCGCGTCTTACTATCGATTTGGGATATACACATATGTACTTATTACTCTAATTAGTTAGGGATGGATGAGGTTATATTTAGGGGAAGTGTAACTGCATCTGCGTGGAGGGAGAGTGGAAAATCATTAAGGAAAAGACACCCTCTGTTCACCCAAATGAGATAGAATCCCGATCTCCCTGTATATGGTAGTCTAGTATATTGCGAGAGTAGCGCCCTAGACCAGGGGTGTTCAACCCGTGGCCTGCAGGCCACTTGTGGCCCGTGGTAACATTTTTATTGCCCGCTGGTTCATGAAAATTATAGAATTATTTTTAGAGTTAAAAATGACAAATTCATATATTAATTTTACATAATCAGCTATTAAAGTAATTAACTATTTTACATCATTCTATAAATAATTATTGCTTTTTGCATTAATAAAAGTATTACGCTTTAATACAAATGTACTTTGAACTGGCAAACGACAACACTAGTAGACAAGAAAATTCGCTCTACCTCCTGCTATGACAAATCTAAAAATAGGAAAAAACAACAGAAGACATATTTAACGTGAAATCCTAATCCCTAGTGTGATTATAAGTGTATAAGAATGAGCTGATACGAACAGTTTAATAGTTATTCAATCCGAACATTGTAGCCCGCGATCCAACAAGAGACCGAAATTTTGGACCTTGGAGATAAAAAGGTTAAAGACCCCTGGCTTAGACCATGCGGCCACTAAACCAAGTAATAGAATCCTCTTCCACTTTTTGACAAGCTAATAATAGAACAATAGTAATTCTGTATCTGTGATACATGCGTAGAGAAATACATTTTGGGAGGAAAAACTCTAAAATTTTGGATTTCGATAGAAACATTAAACATATCAATCACATTTTTTCTAATCTAAAGATGCTTAGTATATAATTAGTTTAATTAGGGTATGGAGTCATAAATGTAGTGATATTAAAGCTGGTTTCGTTGGACTAATTTTTTTAACGTGACATTAATTAAAATCAATGCCTAACATCAACCAATACCTTTTATGTCTTCCGTCCAAAGGCATTTTAAATCATCAACAAACTTGTTATTCAAGTATATTGATTTAAACTGCTGTCACAATCACGTCAAACGTCAGGTGGAGGTGTAAGGTAAATTAACTCATCTGCTTCCGGGGTGTCATCCAAAGGGCCCTTTGTATTACCACTATACACAGTAGAACTTGACCACAGCTTACAATTGTTAGTCAAAGAAAAGTACCTTATTCTCGCCCGCTGATGTGACATAAATTGGTTTAAGAACTCATGACTAGAGCCTGGATTTTTATATAATTACATATTTTAATCCTGTCAGTTAGAAATGTGAAAATCGATATGTTGACATATTAGGTTTTTTTTAGACCGATTTTTTTAATTTTAATTTTACAAATTTTTAAATAGTTTAATTATTTATATATGTATTGGAAGATATTACATAAAAATACATATATAGCATGGTTTTTTTATAGTGGATTTATTTTATATTTTCCAAGGGAAAATACATTTGATGTTCACTAATTTTCAGCAACCTGTACTTTCATAAAGGAAGGTTTCCAGTGAAGGGTTGGCGGTGAGCAAATTACAAGTCAGGTATGCTTACTCGTCAGAGATGATTACAGTTGCAGTTTCCTTAACGTAACTTCTGTGTCTAACGTTTCTCGTACCGTGAAGGGAATAGAATTTGGCATTGCCAGATAGTCTCATGTGCGGCGTGTCAATTTGTAAACACAAATTGATGAGTTGTAGAAATAATCATTATTGTATTTGATTTGTTCATTTTCCCGTTGTTATTTGGTCGGAATAAAAAATGGATACAAACAGTTAGGCAACGAACAAATGACGAAAACGGAACACCAAATAATCAATCAAGAAATTGTAATGTGATGTTTGTCAGAATAATCTAAATGGTAGATTGGTCCCTTGAAAAGCAAACAAAACCAACACTATATATATATGTAAGTGTAATACCGGCCAGTATGTCAAGATCAAGCATTTAACTTCGGACTGAAAAAATATTCCAGGAAACTGACTTTAAAAAAATCTGGAGTGGTCGGACATTCACGTGTTTTCAAAGAGACGGGTACAGTGAAGGTTTCATTGAAAGTTTGTAGTGTTTGTATGATTAATAAAATCAGTTATAGAATGCGCTTGATTAAAGTATTTAATTAATGAGAAATCTGAGAAATGTAAAACAAAATATCAATGCAAAAAACTCCTTAAAACTATTTGTACGTTTGTATATTGAGAAAAGTTTTTTCCTATTATTTCCTTCAAAAATTTGCAGTTATAAAATTAATTTAATTTCTTTTCAATAATATACTTATTTTTTTTAGCATTTAATCTTACTGTCTATACAGGTTATTCACATATTTACTAATTACTCTACTGAGTTAGGGTTAAATAAAGTTGAATTTAGAGGGAGTGTACTCTTATTTGCGCGAAGGCAGCGTGGAAAATTATTTAGGAAAAACCATCCTCATTATACCCAGCCGTAATTCAAACCCCGAGCTTCCTGTCATTGGCAGCCTATTCTATTAGCGTGGGGAATGAATGTTATTCAATGTTACATATTTTCATATTATTACATATTTTATTATGTATTTTAACTGAATCTGCAACATGCTTATATGTATATACATAGATATTATAGAGGTAAATCCTAACTATTATAAATGCGAATGTGAGTTTGTTTGTTTGTTTGTTTGTTTGTTACGCTTTCACGCCTAAACTACTCGACCGATCATCATGAAATTTCGCATACACGTTGTCATGGGTACAGAAAAGGACATAGGGTACCTTTCATCCAGAAAAAATGTGAATGTGAGTTTGTTTGTTTGTTTGTTTGTTATTGTTTGTTACGCTTTCACGCCTAAACTACTCGACCGATCATCATGAAATTTCGCATACACGTTGTCATGGGTACAGAAAAGGACATAGGGTACCTTTCATCCAGAAAAAAAGTACTGTTCCTGACGGATAGAAAAAAATAACTGTTAGACGGTCGTCCAGCTTAACAACTCGGCCTACTGATATGAATAAATTAATTGCAACATGATGCCTGGAGTACAGAAAAAGGGACCTGCGGTATCCCAGAAGAAAATCTGATATCCCGAATAAAAATCTGTTCCCGAGTTATTTTAGGCACATCTATCTTAAAATGATTAAAAATGATTATATTCAGCTAATTAAGCTCTGTCTGTTCACCCCGTTATGGTAAATGACAAAATTGTCGTAAGAAGTTTGGTATTATTCATTTCAGCAAAAATAGCTCTCGAGGTATGATGCTACGACAATGTAAACTTTTAGTGTGGGACGAAAGTACGATGTCCCACAAAAAAGCTATAGAGGCGTTAAACCAAACTCTTCAGGACTTGCGAGACAGTACAGATATTATGGGAGGAATGGTAGTTTTACTGGCTGGTGACTTCCGACAAACTCTACCGGTGATCCAGAGGGGCACACATGCAGATGAAATCAAAGCCTGTCTCAAGTCATCAAGATTGTGGGCAAAAGTGAAAAAATTCAGCCTAACAACGAATATGAGAGTCCACCTTTATAATGACGTAGATTCAGGACATTACGCAGAGACACTATTGAAAATTGGCGATGGACGTTTGGACACGGATGCTGAAGGCTGTATTTTACTTACAGGGGAATTCTGTAATTTGGTGGAAAATGATGTGGAGCTCATTGCTAAAGTTTACCCAGACTTACAACTAAATTTAAATTGTGATCATTGGTTGTGTGCAAGAGCAATTCTTGCACCAAAATATGAAATCGTTAACAAAATCAACACTGACATTTTGAAAGAGGTGCAGGGAGAAATAAAGGAGTATTTGTCAATAGATACAATCATGGACACAGAACAGAGCACTTCATATCCCGCTGAGTTTTTAAATTCTCTGGAGCTATCGGGTGTACCCTTGCATAAACTACAATTGAAATTAGGTGTACCAGTTATGCTTATGCGAAATTTAGATGCACCCCGTTTATGTAATGGGACGAGGCTTCAATTACACAATTAGGGCAAAATATAATCTGTGCCACCATTTTAACAGGTGTGGGAAAAGGGGAAAGTGTAATCATACCTCGAATCCCAATAATCCCCACTGACCTACCATTTCAATTCAAAAGACTCCAGTTTCCAATCAAACTTAGTTTTGCTATTACTATTAACAAAGCGCAAGGGCAAACATTGCAGGTAGCAGGGGTGCATTTGGAAATGCCATGTTTTTCCCATGGCCAGCTATATGTAGCCTGTTCGCGTGTGTCCAATGCCCAGAATTTGTATGTATTTGTGCCAAATGGAAGGACATACAACATAGTATATAGGAGCGTCCTAAAATAATGATCTATTCTGTGCCCATGATTGCAACGGTCAAGAACAAGCGGAGTAAATAAGGGATTTTAATTAACTGTAAGTAAAATTTAAGATGGAGTAGGATCTTCCAATTCGTAGCAAGGCATAACCTATGACTCTACTGACACACACTCCACTACTTCTTTTCTACTCCTACACTTAATCCTGGTTTATATTGTGTAGTTTGTTTTTTTCTTTATCTCTACCTCTATTGACTAACAACCTCAATATGTTCATCATTTTTATTGTCATATTCCCTGTGTCAATCGACAACCTGAATTTATTGATAAAATCTACATTAACGCGAGCGAAGCCGCGGGCAAAAGCTAGTACTATATAATTATCAGTGCTCTCACTCTCTCTCTACATGTATATATATATTCTTGTCTGGTAAACAGCCCATGGTATAGTGGTTATTGCACCTGGCCACAAGCCTAGGGGTCCCGGGTTCGAATCCGGGTTATTACCTTGGGTACTTTCCCCAAAAGGGGAACTACCCCAACTGTAATCAGGTTTGCTAAGTTGGGTTTAAGTGTTTCCACTTAAACACTATGAGCCCAGGGTATCCTTTAGGCCAAACCATCCTAGAATAATGCAGATAAGATTGCTATCTTAAAGGGTGCATGAATGGTAAGGTCGACTCAAAAATATGTCTGGTTACATAGGGATTCAAAGTGATATCCAAAAATGTTTTTGGTTACCATCTTTAAAGATAATTTTAATCTTGTTAAAATTATATGTAAATATTAAAAAACTACGAGTACTTTTAGTTTTTAATAATTTTCATTGTTTTAGCTACTTGACACGATACTTACCCCATTTAATGATTCTAAGACATAGGCGATCATTTAATACATTTGATAAGCGAGTATCTACCCCAACATTTAAAGAAATGTGTATGTTACTTATTTTAGAATTGTAGTTCATACTTGATTATATTATGTCTATAATATCCATTCATTGGGTAGCAAAGTGATTTTTTTAATATAAATTAATAAACATAACCAATTTGTTACATTTTCCCTTCTTTGGAAGTATAATATATTTTGTCAATAATTTAATATTGTTTATTAGCCATCTATGTTTTGAACTATTTCTTTACTACTGGCACGTCCTTTAAACTGATTCTTAAAGCTTTGCCTTGAAATTTGACTGAGAGACTGGGAGAGATGGAGGGGTATGTTCGTTAACAGTTTTACATTCTCAATCCATGAAAATGATGACACACCTTATTCCATCTTAATCTAATTGTTATTTTAAATTATTCATTGAAAGGCCTAGATAAGTGGTCGCAAAATATAACGCGTCACTCTAAAGTTAAAATGAATTCATGGGGACAGAAATATCGGGGTTGGAATCCTGGTAGGGTGTATTGAAGGTGCTAGCTCCTACTTTACCTTTCCTTTACTAAGCTATACCGTCCTTGTTCCTATCACACTAGCTCAATTAAGGTGTAAATAAACAACTAATGGATGGCCTACAAATACACTGATTTAAAATAACATTTTATGTTGTTACTGGATAAGAAAGGATGTTAAAAGATACAAAGCTCAAGCAAAATATTAAATACAGTCCACTTGCATTTTAAGAAAGACGTCCTAAGTTGACACATTACACTATGATGTAGCTTATATAATAAGTCCATAGTGTAATCTGTTAAGGGAAGACTACTACCTAACAGGGTAAATGAAGTAGATTTGGGTAAAATTCACCATATTCAATTAGGATATCCAAAATGGTAAAAAATGTAATATTAATTTTTGTTTGTGTTATTATATTATTTTACAAACTAAACACACTTAATTTAATTTCAATCAATCAGTAAATTCTACATTTTGAATTCAAAAACCAAATTTGATTTCATATTTATAGATATTGAGAACATTTTAAAGTCATTGTTTATTTTTTTTTTAGCACCACGAGTTACTTACTATCCACTTGGGCTATACGCTTATGTACTAAAGGAAGGTTGAATTTAGTGGAAGTATACCTGATACCTGCTACCTGTACTCCCATTTGCATGAAGAAACAGTGGGAAACCATTTAGGAAAACCACCCTCAGTACAACCGACCGGGATCGAACACCGACCTCACTGTCATTTGCAATCTAGTCTATTGCGAACGAAAGTAGCACATTAGACCATGCAGCCGTCGAAGTGGTTCCATTGTGTCTAAGTACCCGTTTGGGCTAGCCGCATTTAGCTAAGTTGATAGGGTAAAAATGAGTAAAGTAGAATCTAGAGGAAGTAAACATCCAGGGACGTGGAGGATGAGTGGGAAAACATTTATAGAATACCTCCTTTAGTACTACCGGCTGGGTATAAAATTCTAACTTTCAAATCACTGTCAAAAGAGAAAACAGAAGGAATATTATATATATATATATATATATCTTGTCTAGGCTACATCACTCGTAGCCCAATCTGTGGAAAGATTGGCCAGTACTAACGTACCGTTGCCCAGGAGACACCCGATTGTACTGATCGTACATCCTTTTCGTGGAGGCTCTTTCAATGTTCGGATGAGTTGAGATGATGGCTATAATGAGTAAGAGGGTGTAGAAAATACACCTATACACATAATCTGTTGATAACAGCCCCTTAAAAAAACATGCAATAAGAGTTTCTGTTTAACCAAGATTCAGACATTTAAAATATTAATCAAAGAGAACAAATTAATGATAGCCAGGCAAATCTAAGATGAGTCATAATAAGATCAAGGTTCGTTTCAATTCAGAATCCAACTGGTTGTCTAATTGGAGCTTTTTGTTTTAGAAAACCAAATTCACTTCTGCCAAAACTAGTTAAATATTTATGAAGGCTATCCATATACAAAAACAAGAATCTCCTTTTAATTTTAGGCTTATTTTAATTCAAAAGACCTACTAAAAATAACTACTATGGATAAATGGTTTCATTAAAATCATTTTTTTATCCTCGAATAATGATTGCATGAAGATGGTTTTGATTTTAAGCAGATTTTAATAATTCGTCCCTTTTTATTTGGAAGAAAGGGATCAGTAATAAAGTTTTGTAATACTTACCATACAGTTTCCATTCAAGAACTATGACGAAGACATATTCTCCTACTTTCCCAATGGTTCTATCAATTATACATGACCGGTAATTATTTTTTTAGATGAAAATACTGGTGAAATATCGATCTAGATAAATTGTATGATCCCAAATCACGTCATACCGATATTGTTGGTTAAGGAGATCAAACCTTCTTTCTTCATGAAAGTACGAGATGTAATATATATTTATATTATTAAATATTTAGGCTTGACTTGCTACTAGACTAAGAGTCCCAGGTTCAATTTCTGTATGGCCAAAAAGTGTATCATTGGTGAAATGAGGGTTTACACTTTCACATTGATAAATTATCGGCCGGGGACTGGATGTTGTGCCTGTCTTAGGCATAAGTTAGATTATAAGGAATATGAAACTACTACAGGCTTAGCAAACCGGTAGTGTAATATATAAAGCGTGAATAAAAAAGTGACTCAGACCATAGGCTGAAAACTTAATGGATATAAAATGTAAATGATAGCACTAGAAATTGTAAATCCACACAGTGAGATCATGATCAAGTAACTAGTAATGGTTTAGCAGGCTGACCAGAATACATTTTCCCTACTATATGAAAACAGAGCTGACAGAACAACAATAAACGGACCTGGTCTGACATTACAGACCGTAAAACAATAGAAACTTACAAATGAGGCATATTTCTTTAGTTTAATTCTTTGGCCCCGTTCCTTTCTTATACTTGTCATCATCCTTTCCCGAACTCTTTCCCATACAACGGCCAGCTGCTCTGATTCAACATGTCACGGATTTGTATAACTTCTGGTGCTGTCCGCTGGGCCGTCCCGTTGGACATTGTGAGACAAAGAAATGGGGCAAAAAGGGAGGAGGGAGGGGGCGATGTAAAATAAGCAGATGTTTGAAGTATACATTGAAACAGTAGGAGAAACAAAACGCACTAGGAGATCGTTATTTAGCACTAACGTTTTGTTTGAATTCATTGAAGGATAGGTGGAAGATTTTGCGGTCAAACCCGCATCGGTGGGTGAGCGGGCTATGGCGTCTACCTTGTCTAGCCTGGTTGAGAATTGATGGATAGATTGAGGCTTGAATACTAGTAGTGTTCTGTGGGTTAGCTTTTTATTTCAAAATGGTTTTCTTCACTTTTCCTTCAAGTAAATAAGGGTACATTTCCATTATATTCTAATTTACTCCTCCGTCGCTATCTTACGGTGTGCGGGCAGCCTGGGTGATTAGAATAGCCTAATATGCGGTGAATATGGTAAATACAGGGCCCAAAACCGGCTACTTCTTCCAAACTAATTTAACCCAGTCCAATACTAGTGTGCAAGGTGTCAATTTCAAAAGTGGGTGGATTAACAATCCGGTTGGCCGAGGTTGGAATCTCGGCTGAGTCCATTTGAGGGTGGTATTTCATCGTAAATATTTTAGCATCGTGTCTTAATAACCGTTTTGGCTATACGCTTATGTACTAATTACGCTAAAGATTTTAGAGGTTAGGAAGGTTATATTTAGATGGTTTGTAATCGCATTTATGTGGATGAAGAGCGGAAAACCATTTAAACAAAAATAAAACTCCAGTTCTCCTGACCAAGATTCGAACCTCGATCTCCCCGTCATTGGCAGTCTAATACAAAACGATGTAAGCGCATTAGACCATGTGGCCACTGAAGTGGGTCACATATTTGATTTAGTTCTTTGGTTTCCTATATTCTACTTACGCTAATACTAGTACCTTTCCTTTAAATAACATTTCTCCTCCTCACCCCTTATATCAAGTCCCTAGGTACTTTGATTTTAGACATTATAACAATAATCTTAGCCTAGGGAAATACGCATATTAATACATACATGGCCCTACTACCTATAAATTACTAAGTTTTAATTCTAAACCAACCTCACCTGATACAAATAGTAAATTGTCTCGTCAAAAGCACACGGAATGGAAACACACTCTCTTCCTCATGGCTCACCACTCCACCCACATAGTCAAATGGACATCCATTTAAGCGGTAGTCAGACTGACTTATCTAAAACTGAGTATTATCTTTACAACTTCTATGTGTATGTATCAAGCCAGAACACTAAGTTAAGTTAGTTCACGTAATGACCGGATATTTCTAGTTTGTCCACTGAAATCAACTAAAGCGCGAAATATCTAATAATCTATCTACCGGCAGTTCGGGCTTTGGCCAGCCAGTTTTAAACATGGCTGTGACAAGCTGACCAGGCAAATATTTTTTTTATCACTTTTGTTAGATGTAATTATAAGGATTTTCTGCCACAAAGCCTGAGCATTTCTGACACTTGGAGTTACACCACATTTTAGCTTGTTTACGCTTGCATCGACTTGTTGAACATTATCTTGTGCTTAAGCCTTTTGAATGCCTTGACCTCCAGTTAAATATTGAATCGATAATACCACTCTAAATGATATTTCTTTATCAACAATAAATTCACATTAATGGGTTGAGTTATTTCATGCCTAGTACATTGTAGGATATATTTTATATATTACTTTGTTTACAATTAATTAAAGCTGTTTCCTGTATAATGAGGGGGAGGAGGGGCTGGAGGTTTGATCCAGTCCGCTTCCGGTCCTCGTTGGTGGGTAACCCCTACCCGAAGATTGACTCACGAGCCCCAGTGGCTAGGTTAGGCTAAGCTAGGTTAAGTTAATATTGCTATTGGGAGCTACACACCGGCACAATCGGGTATGTCAAGGAAGGCAGTGGTGGGGATGCCTGCGATGGTTTGCGTGGCGTGCTGAATGTGTTGCATGTCCCCCAGGCGCATAAAGCATCAACATTGATATATTGTAGCACCACCATTTGTCGTTCCCCTCAAATTAATTGCGTGGAAATACTTATATTCTCATCCCCTACAAGCTGTATGATCTTTTACTTGGAGATATGAATAACCCTGTATTTTATCATTTTCATTTATTTGAGGTATTCAAGGTGATCATTCTGAACAAATTGATTATATAAGCACACGACTTATAAACTAACTTAAATCTAGAAAAGACACAACATCCAAATCGAGTAAATCGAATATAACATTTAATTTTTCCTTATACCAATAATACAATAATAAAAAAACACATTAAATATGTGATTATTATGAAATAACATTTAGTTGTTTAAGTATTGCTCACAATAAATATTCTAAAACCATTTAAGGCATGTCAATCGTTACAAAATTGTCAGAAGGAAATATAAACTTAAATTGATAGTAAAAGGATTTTTAAAACAATTGTAAATATCATATAAAATGTTTAAATGTTTCATGATGTAATATAATATTTTGATGTTTGATGTTCATATTTCTAACTAAATATATTTTTGGAAATAATGTATGGAATAATTTAGATTAATTTTACACATTTATCCTGTTGATAGCCTCAGATATGTTTTATAACGATCTAATCATTAGTTTTAGAAATATATTTCTAATTTATTTTTATTTTAGTTTGCTAACGTATAGAATGAGTTTTCAAGAGTAATATAAATTTATTTAGTTAATTGATATGCATTATCACTAAGCATCTATAAATTTATAAAAACTTATTCTTAAATATTATAAAAGGGAGGTTTTCTTTTAAATCGTTAAGATAAATATTAATTACAAAATCAACTTATTTACTCTGTCAAAATAATATACTATATAATTATTATTATATTACATAGTAAGCATGTATGTAATTCTTGTTCATAAAATATAAGTTTAAGGGAAGAAGATTTTATTATAAATAACATATTCAAAGAAGACATATTTATCCATGAATTAAATAGTTTATCATTTTTATTTAGCTGTCTAGCATTATTTTTATAACTTAACTGATGATGGTGAGTTTATCTGATATCATGATGGTAATCAATTCAATTGATTTGCAAATATTAACATAATATAACTATATACATACCCGCTTCAGTGGCTGCAAGATCTAACGCGTATACTCTCGCAGTAGACTAGACAGCCGATGACGGTGAGATCAAGGTTCAAATCTTGGTCGTGTTTACTGAGGGTGGTTTTCTCAAAATGTTATTCCACCCTCCCTTCACCATAATGCGGCTACACTTTCTATAAATTCAACCTTCCTGAAACCAGTAACATAATTAGTACATAAACGTAAAGTCCGAGTTTGTAGTAGGACACGGTGCTAAAAATAAGAATTACATACATATAGAAAAATAAATTACTCTAATATGACCTTTTGAAAACAAATCTAATTTTTACATTTCTATAAAAGTATCACTGATCTAAACACTTACATATTTCATTAATGTTACCATATTTATTAATTAGGTAACAATAGGAAAACATACTATGAGACGTTGTAGAATTTATCATATGAGATATAAAATATTATATTAGAAAAAGGCATTTTTCTTAATCTTTGAGTCATTATAAGATAAGTATGTATTGGTTCTCCATGGCCTGTATGTTTGACCCTGACCCAAAGTTCAAGGTTTGATAGGTTGGAATCCCAGCCATTGGAACTTGAAGGTCATTAATTAAAAATGGGTTTTCTACCTTCTCTCAAGGGTGATATTGGTATACTTTGATTGATTAACAACCTAGTACCGGCATAGTTGATCGCTAGGTATAACATGTCATTTTCATGTTAGACTAGAATGCCCAAGACGAGGATATTGAGGTTAAATTCAGGCCGAGTGTACTGAGGGTGATTTATAAAATAATATCCCACTCTCCATTCATGCAAAGGACAGTACGTTTCTTCTAAAATACTATTTTTATTTACCCTATCCCACTAGTGAGATTAATATAATCCTTTAAATCAAACGAGAACAAGAAATCTGTTTTAAAATAAAACATCGTAATATTAACAGTATAAATTTAAATCAGTGATATTTCTTGTACTAAATGAAGACGTCAATATTCATGAATCCAAACAAATGAGCATGTGTTTGTCAAATATGCATTAGGCAATTAGAGAACTGAAGAAATAAAATGATTTCAGTCACGAATACGGTACGTTTCTATTACTATACGAAACCCTTTAAATAATCCTAGAGATACAGAATATTTATTGATCTGGATTTTAAAAATGAATCACTGGATAGCTAAACAAATTAAGCGTACGAACCGAATGGGTAGCTAGAAATACTAAACAAATTTATGAACAAGAATAGCTAATAAATACTATTATGTGAAATATTATAACCTGTATGAAGGAATCAAACCTGGGATCTTCGGCTTTACGTGATAATGCTCTATCACTGAACCATCTTGGTTTGTTTCAAATCCAGGGAGATTTTTCACTAGTGGTTGAGTTGAGCTTAATTGTGATAACTGGTGAAAGTATCGGACTCTCAGAAATAACCACAATCACAGTCCACGGTGCCTCATAACTGACCTCCACATCAATGGCAAACCAGACTAGGTGGGCTTGACCTTTCTTAGTCCATGTTCCCACCGATACAAGTAACCTAGAGTGGGTGTGAATTAATTTCGTTAGGTTGTTAATTATAGGTTTTGAGTGTGGTTTGTGTTTTTTCTCCAAATATAATTTAGATTAAAATGCATTTATTTATACAAATATTTAGATGCTTTTGACAAAGCTCAGTACCAGTGTGCGTACTTTAGTTGACACAGGAAGATTAAAGTAAGGCAACCACATTTTTTTGAAGGCATTAGTGACTAGTTTTTACAGTAAAATTGGTTTTCATGCTTCATATGGGCATGTATCCATGCACTTCATTTTATATAACCCACTTAATAAATACTATCTTTTAATTATTTTT
The DNA here is from genome assembly GCA_902151455.1 of Timema bartmani. Taxonomy (NCBI): domain Eukaryota; kingdom Metazoa; phylum Arthropoda; class Insecta; order Phasmatodea; family Timematidae; genus Timema; species Timema bartmani. The sequence continues at coordinate 116,187 of CABFWB010000119.1, read as the reverse complement.
AAACAAGCTCCTATGGACGCCATACCAATGAAATGTATCTACAGTATATTAAATAAGTAGCCGTCAAACTTTCCATAAATAATTAATAACTAAAATATTAAGTTATTATAAAGAGGAGATTGAAAATCGTTTAAAAGATTAAACCTATCAGGAGTTATTAAATCTCTAGATAAAAATAATTTATAGTCAGGTTTGAATCCACGCACTTAATATAGAGTAATTGAAATAATGTTATAGACTCAATTGCATTGATCGTGCATTAATAAACGTTGATCGCTTTAAATTTAACCACTGTTCATCAATTAGTCAATCGAAGAAGACAATACTGTTCAGCCTTAGTTCAATCATTCATACTCATTAAAGGTGTAAAATAACAGTACTAGTGGACACACCAACTAAGGAATCAGGCTCGTATTGTCTGCTTTGCTGGTGACGTAAAGGTTGTGGATGAATTCTATCAGATTTTATTAAGGATATTTTCCTAAATGGCGCTACACTCCTTATTTATCAGGCTTTCATAAATAGGAGTAAATTTAATCTAAATTAAACTTAGTCTATATCTACTTACAAGAAGCAGATCTCTAGCGCAGAACCGGGAGAAAATGATCAGGGCAGATGATCAGAAGCCACAAAACTTTAGCAAATATTTTAAAAGTGTAATATTTATCAGTATTCACAACACTTATTCATTTTATCATCTTTGACCCCTATAAGTTGTGGCTCTTAGGGACAAAACACGCTTCAGTGGCCAAATGGTCTAAGGCTTCACTCTCGTGTTAGACTGGCCTGCTGATGATGAGGATTAGGGTTCGAATTCGGTCGAGTCTACTGTGAATGGTTTTCCTAAAATTATTTCCCTTTCTCCTTCCACATAAATGTGGGTGTATTACCCCGAAAATGATTCCTTCCTCATCTCTGTACCACAAAAGTAACTATATATATTTGTATAATATGAACAGGTAGGGGTGGGGGATAAATAATGTATGATATATATTTTAGAGAACAATCTTTGAATAATACCACACACACACAACGTGTTAATATGGATTAGTGGTTAAATTTAGATCTAGAAATAGCTAGCTATACTATAGAGTGGAGTTAAAGTTCCATTGTTCCAAATCTGTATAATTCCATCTATTTTGTCTTATTGATTGAATAGCTAAAAGAACTATTTAATAATAATTGTTGTAGTGTTTGAGCTTATTTCCCTCATAATGATCACTATTTGTTGATGATGATCTTATTATTTGCTTATAATAAATTTCAATACTAATCGTAAATCTTGAGTTATACCCTTCATTAGAGGATTATTCTCAAGCTTAGCGTTATACTGAAAGATTACTTAAGGATTTACTCTCAAATTATGAAGTATTTTATGTCAAAATTTCTTGAAGTACCTCCTACCCCCCTATCGCGACCCGATCCCGATGGGAGCACCTGAGTCCCTATCCCCCTCCCCTTCACGAAAATCCGGGATTCGCCCCTGTCCTGTACCAACATTTACCCTAAGAGGTTAAATGAAAAACATCAACTCCTTGAAAGACTTATTTACTTACTCTATGGCATTTGAGAATTATTGCGTTTAAACTTTAGTAGTATATGTTTTCAAACTAAAGCTCACAAAATTGTATTAATATATTTGCAAATATCTACGAAATTATTGATTATATAAAAACATATTTCAAATAAAAGTTTTTATTTTTAATAGTACTAAAATTCTACAACGATAAGTTATCTATTATCTAAAATAGCTGAGGAGATGTAGCAATTTTTTCTTCTGTAAGGAAACCTAAAATTCATTTTCATGGGAAAATGAAAAAAGCCATATTATCTATAATATTAATCAACGCTTGGATACGAGCTTTAATCAAAATCGTTATAGTCGATTTTGAGATCATTGATTTCTTTCTCTTTTCACCACTTTTTTTAAAATACTCTTAACTTTGGGGTTAAAAAGACCCACAGACAGACGGCATTGCAAAGACCACATTTTAGGGTTCGGGGGTCATGAGACGTCAACATCCATCAACATTTTGCGTTAGATTCTTTTTACTTTCTCTCTATCTTACAGGTAGAGAAAGTATGGTGATCGTCAAAAAAATCGAACTCGAGATTTTGATGAATTTTGACGTTTCATGACTTCCTGAATCCGAAAAAGTGGTTTTTGAATTTCCGTCTGTCTGTCTGTCTGTCTGT
>CABFWB010000119.1:59299-111923 GCA_902151455.1 Timema bartmani | reverse complement strand
ATATATATATATATATATTTGCGTATATCTTGAAAGTCATTGGTTTTATAAAAATGTGTTTCGTATAAAATATTTGTATTATAATAGATCTACATATTTGCAATGATAAGTAATTTCATATCTCAAATAGTTTCGGAGATTTGATAAGAAATGAGAATTTACGCATTTGATCGGAACTCTTAAATTCATTTTGCCAAAATATTGAGAGTAGATATTTTGTTTGGAATATTTATAAATGAAATCCAATCAAACTCGTTTAAGCCGATTTTGATAAAATAGACTTTTCCTCGTTTTGACCTTCAGTAAACTACCCTTTATTTTACGGTTTGATATCCAATTACAAAAACACCTCGGGGCAACCCTATGAAAACACTAGATTACAAGTTTTAGCCTGATCGGTAATAAGTTTAGGCTCTAGTCGGAGGTGCAAACAGACATACATACATACGGAAATTCAAAAATAATTTTTTTGGATTCGGGGGGTCATGAAACGTCGAGATTTATCAAAATCATGAGTAAGATTTTTTTAACGATCACAATACTTTCTCTACATGTAAAAGCGAGAAATTAAAAATTAGAGTTTACGCATCAGTATGGAACCATTAAAGTAATTTTGTCGAAAAATGTACCCCTTGGGGCAACCCTATGAAAACATTTGATACCAAGCCCAATTTGTAAAATAGTTTGGGCTCTACTATGATGTACAGACAGACAGACAGAAATGCAAAAAAACTTTTTCGGATTTGAAGGGTCATGAAACGTCGAAATTCATAAAAATCTTGAGTTCAATTTTTTTTGACGATCACAATTCTTTCTCTACATGTAAGACAACAAGAAAGTAAAAACGCAGATTCATATTACACCATTGAAAGGTATTATTAAATCTGCATAGCCTTATAACGTAAGACTTTTGTCTTTGTTTTTGAGGTGTGGTTTTTTTAAAAGTAGCTTACTTGAGCTCGGTGTGTTTCTGAAGGGTTTGAAAAACCAAGACAAGCATCAGGATCGAATCCCCTGACCATGGGACACTCCAGTTGGGTGCGAGCTTAGCTGATAACGTGTTGATCGTCAATCTACTGTGAACATAGTTGCACATATCTTTCTCCTCATTATTAACTTTCACAGGGAGATGAGATCGATTGTAAGTTGTGGCTACCTTCCTCTGGGACTTCTTCAAATTCTCAAAGCAAGCTTCACCCATTGTAATAAGAAGTGTCACGTGAGTCTTCCACCAGAGTCAAAGTCCCACATCTTTGAAAGAGGGGGTGATCTAACTCCCTGCTTTAATGTACATAAGTAGGAGACGATCCATTGTAACCATGAAATGAATAGCTAAATTCTAAATTATAGAATTCTAGTCCACCGTCCTAGTGCCCTGTAAACTCATTGTGATATATGGTTAGAGCATCATTGAGATTTCTATTGAATATCTCTACGTGGCTAGGAGATAGTTTGCACGTGCTGGTGGCAACGTTTACCCCAGTTGTGGTATATGTACTTAAATAAACTTGACCTAAGAAAGGGGACATTGTCACTCATAAGTTTACGTGAAGCCCAAGGATCGCCCAAACTCTTTTAGAAAAGCATTGGCGGTAGTAGTTCTCATCATGTTTTGAAGAGGTTTCATAATAATAAAAGACTTCAAAAGTTCGTCAAAAAGGACCAAAATAAATATATATATATATATATATAAATCAAATTATTAGTATAATAATTTTAATCTATGACAATACCCTTTTCATTTTGATGAGATCGTATCTAACGAATCACCAGGATATCTTATCCAATATATCATTTGGTTGGCTATTTTAGTAAGAGGTATTTAAAACAAATCATGTATTTATTTCAATGGATCTCTATGCTTAAATATAATAAAAATATATTTCAAAATTAAATATTCTTAAGTTTTATTTCTCGTTATCAGTGTTAAGACTTAAAATCAAGTTTGTATTAAATATGATGTAGTATTATCAGATTTTAAAAGGTTATGAATACTTTTTTAAATAATTAATTTAATTTTTAGTCAAAAATACACAAAAAATATCAATTTCTACATTTTTAATTTCAAACCATTTATTTCAAGAATAACACTAAAAGATGAACTATACATTCATTACAATTAATTTCTCAAGACAAAATAAGTGTATTCGGTAATTGTATAAATAAATATTTAACCTCATTTTTAAATTTTCCGCTAAATTGTATTAAATTGTATAAGTCGTTTTAATAGAATAATTTGTGAATCTTTAAATAAATAATATATAAGACATACATTATAAACCTGCATATTTTAATACTATTAAATACGTTTAGTGCGTTTTATTTTGTGAAATCAAAATATCATCAGTTATTGAAATTTAAAACATGAAGATAGTTCAACCATATCTCCGTTTGTATTAAATTCTTGTTTTAAATATTAATACTATATTAACATCCAAAGAAAACCCTATACAAGATATTCATGTAAAATATCAGGCAACAAACACACGTGCACACATATCATTATTCTACAAATTTAATCATGCAAGAAGAATTGAACGGATTGAACGCCTTACGCTATGTGACCCACATGACGTCGAAGAAACTTAGGTTGCGACACTGAAGGTGAAAGTATAGGGAACGAGAGTAGAAGACATGTTTTTGCAGTTTTTATAGCAAAAACTTTTTTGTCAATATAAATAAAATATAGTTCCAGAAGAAATATAGATTTAATTTTCTTCACATCGTGATATCAACAACTTTTGAATATATGTCATTAGCATAGTGGCATTAGATGAGAAACTCCTAAATGATGAGAAAAAGTTGTCATTAAATTCCAGGACGCCCTTGATCAAACTCTATGTTTCCACTGGATAATTATTTGACTACGTTTGACCAAAAAAATTGTTTTAATAAAAAAACTGCAAAAATACTGCCCTTAACTCGTGTTCCCTACGATCCAACCTTAAAAATAATGAAATTGGCCGTTTATTAAATAAACATATAGTTTAGAACAATAACCTGAACTAAACGCTAAGACAAACAAAAAATCTTCATCATTAAGAATATACAGAAATTAAATTTATAAAAGTATAAGAAACATTGAACTAGAAGATAAATATCCTCTTAATTCTAACTTGAGTGCAATTGGTCCTAAACAAATTCTAACTTACCACCGCTCCGGGAGGTGCTTGTGCAGTCAATTAAATTACTGATCCTAATCTTTTATACAAGTTTATATAGACAATATCACTGATAACCAGTATTAATTATGCTTATTATTTTTAAGTCAACACCGCAAAGGCTGCTTTGATAGAATTTATATCCAACTGGAGAAGGTTTATGCTGCCGGCACCATCTGGTAGAAATAACATGTACCAGATAAGTTCAGAAAGTCTAGTGGCTTCACGTTGTCTTCACATTGAATTACTATGAGCGAGCGTGAAAGGGTCTACCAATTTTGCCGTGAAATATAATTTCACATAACTTCAAAGATTCTCTTAAACGCCAGAATTGACATGGGCCCGACGGTTTTACTTCCCTCCAAAGGAAGTTGTGCTACGGATTTTTATCACTCAAGAAAAATCCATCAACTTTAAATGGGTTTGAACCCATGAACATCGGGTCCTGAGGTGAGAACTTTACCACAAGATCACCAAGGTTGACCGCATTTATGCTATATATTACAAATATTAGAATACAAATAACTGTTACCCTAACTGTTTAGGCCTACCAATGGTATTCATCATTCTTAAGATGGGGTGCTAGTGAGCGTGAGTTTAGGGCAGTATTTTCGAAGTTTTTATAGCATAAACAATTATTTGGCCAAAATAAATAATATATTTCTTCTATAGAAACATAGAGTTTAGTTTTCCGCAAATGCTAATCTCAACAGGTTTTTAATATCTGTCAAGGGTGTTCTGGAATTTAGTGACAACTTCTTCTCTGCATTTAAAAAGTTTGTCACCAAATGCCGCTATGCTCATGAGAGATATTCAAGAACTCTTGATATTAGCATGTGCAGAAAGCTAAACTCTATGTTTCTACAGAAGAAATATTTGATCTATTTTTGTCAAAAAATGTTTATGCTATAAAAACTGCAAACTTAATGCACTAAACTGGTGCTCACTAGCACCCGACCTTAAGTCCAAATTTTTAATATATGCACACTAACACCTATATATTTTTAAGGACCTAGTCATACTCTCAGTTCTGGCTATACATATATGTGACAGCTACAATAATGTGTTAGGTATTAAGATTGTTTAATTTTGAGGAAGTGTACCCACTTTTGTCTAAAGGTAGGGTGTAAAATCATTTATTAAAACCACTCCCAGAACAACTGACCAGGATCAAACACCGATCTCCTCATACTCGGCAATCTAGTTTATTGCCAAAGTAGCACCCTAGACCATGCGGCCACCGATATATGTACTAACACCTATTGCATTATATTTCAGACTTAAATATTTTACATGTACAGTACGTATTGACCTAGTTTAAAATTTTTAAGTTGATTACTAGGTAAAATATATATTTTTTCTATTGAAGTTTTTTCAAAAATTTCTAATGAAATTGGTGTATATTGTATAGTTAATATATTTATGATTACGGTATAACTTCGAATATAAGCGTCAATGGGTACATACTTGCAATATACTCAATAATAATGTATATATAATATTAATACAAGTTTATTATTTATACAGTGAAGAGCTTAGTTTTAGATTTATTTTGAATTCGAAACCAATTTATCCTATATTTAGCCTCGAATAATTAAAATTATTTCAACTACTAAACCATATATTATTTCAATAGCCATGTATATTTTTAAAAATAGACAAAACCTTTTTTTATTGTATAATAATTCTTTGGTAATATTTAAGAATCATATCACTTTTTAAACAATAAAATATCATATTTTTACATAATATATTGATTTAAAGAGTTAAATTCGTATCTATTATACAAATTCTATTGAAAAAATTACATAGACTAGTTATCACTATAGTATTATTATCATCATCACTTTAGTAAAAATTGGAGGCGCTTGCCATGAGTGGACATTTATTAAATGTGCTCCTATATAACCGTTTTGCTAAGTTCAGTGTTGTTTCTCGATGAATTAAAATTCTAGAATGCTAGAATAATTTACCTGTTGCTGCACTAATTAATTTCACAAAAAAACTATAGGCTACAATATTTCATTCAAAAATCCTCGGAAAAGCTTAAGTTATATCCACACACACACACACCCACACACACACACACACACACACACACACACACACACATACACACACACATACATACATACATACACACAGACCAACATGATCGAGACATAAGATATTTTTTCTAATACAAAAAATATGTAAATAAATATTATTAAATACTTATAGTTTTATTCATGTTAAATGTTTAAAATGGGTTATAAATTGTGCTGAAATTTGGCAGAATTTATAGAGCGATATTATTAAAACATGAACAAACAGACTTTGATACATTTAAAATAAATGATCCAAAATAACATTTCGTTTAGTTCATATATGCTGTTTTACTTGATTTGAAAGCATATATATACAATACTTTAAAAATAAATATTAAATTATGGTTTTACTCTGATCAATTTGTATCAGTATAACAATATGACTTGCATTTTGAAAACAATTACTTTCAAATCATAAAACCAAGCAATGTTTTTTAAACAAAATTATTAATTGATATATACAATAGTTCAATTAGCTAGCCTCTTGGTTTAGTGGTTAGCATTTATGACTATTAATCCAAATGTCGCGGTTTTGATTTCCGGCGGCACCATAGGTATTTTTACCGACGTTAAATTGTTTATATGTTTGCCATGGTGTGGATAGTTAGGTTTAACGCTTCTACTGGCCACACATAATACCATCATTATTAAATCATCTCATGAAGACAAAGTAACCGCACCTAAGTAGTTTAACAATATTAGAAGAAGACTACATACAAGCCCCTGCCAATGTAATACCAGAACTGTCTATCCGACCAAACCCTGTGGGCATAAGCTAGAAATAAATGGTACGGCACACCGCACAAACTTTCTCTCTCTTTCTATAAACTCGTAAGATTTCTGAACGGAATAGTGTACATTGTATCATCACCACTCCACATAAGAACATGCATAAAATAATATACAATGATATAGAATCAATGAGAAAAGAGGCGCATCTTTGTCCACCTAAGAACATTTCAAACAGTTTAATGTCTTCCACAAGGGTCAACACTTCGTATTAAAATTTCGATTTCTGGTTAAAATTTTAACATTTTATAAGGTGTTGCAGATCTTCAAGTCATCGCATTGATATTTAATTATTCATTTATACATTTTGACCAATAAAAAATGTAAATATTGACTATTGAGTCTAAAATGGAGATAGATCATTGCTATGCAAACATTTCTCCTAAGAGCTTTAAGGAAAAATAACATACTTTTTTAGATACTTATATTTAATTACTCTATGGCATTGGAGAATTATTGCGTTAAGACTTAAGTAGTATATGTTTACAACTAAAGCTCACAAAATTGTATTAATATATTTGCAAATATCTCAGAAACTGTTGCTTTTATAAAAATATATGTCAAATAAAAGTTTTTTATTTCTAATAGTCCTACAATTTTGCAATGATAAGTTGTTTAGTTTCTCAAATAGTTGTGGAGATACGGAAATTAACGCTTCTGTAAAGTACCCTAAAAATCATTTTCATAGGAAAATGAAAATAGCCAGTTTATTTATAATCTTAATCAACGCCTAGATACGAATTTTAATCAAAATCGTTTGAGCAGATTTTGAGAAAACCAAATTTTTCTCTTTTCGCCCTTCAGTAAACTACCCTTAATTTTAAGTTTTTATAGACACACAGACAGACGGCATTGCAAAGACTATTTTTTAGGGTTCGGGGGGTCATGAGACGTCGACATCCATCAACATTTCAGGTTAGTTTTTTTTTACGGTCGCAATACTTAAACTTTAATGTCCAAAAAGTTAAAAAAATTCATATAATTGCGTATAGATTGAAAGTTATTGATTTTATAAAAATATGTTTCGGATAAAATATCTGTATTATAAATATATATACATATTTGTAATGCTAAGTAATTTCATATCTCAAATAGTTTCGGAGCTATTATAAAAAATGTTAATTTACGCATCAGACCGGAGCCCTTAAAGCCATTTTGCCGAAATATTGAGAGTAGCCATTTTGTTTGGAATATTTATTAATGTTCATAAATGAAATTTAATCAAAATCGTTAGAGCCGATTTTGAGAAAATCGACTTTTCCTCTTTTTTCCCTTCAGTAAACTACCCCTAATTTTAGGGGTAGATATCGAATTCCAAAAATCCCTCAGGGCAACCCTATGAAAACCCAAGATATCAAGTTTTAGCTCAATCGGTAAAATAGTTTAGCTCTAGTTGGAGGTACAGACAGACAGACAGACAGGCAGACAGACAGACAGACGGAAATTCAAAAACCACTTTTTCGGATTCAGGGAATCATGAAACGTCAAGATTCATAAAAATCTCGAGTTCGATTTTTTTGACGATCACCATACTTTCTCTACCTGTAAGATAGAGAGAAAGTAAAAAGTCATTATAAAATATTTTCACGAAACTTGTCCAGAATATTATGAGTGGCAAAATCAAATTGTACTATATTGGGTGGATACAATTTTAATGAAACTGGATGAAACTACATTTTATTTTATACATATTGTTGGGCACATCTGGTCAAAGGGATATGTGCCACAAGAAAATAGAATATTTATATTCCATTTTAAAGTTAAAATAATATAAATATCCATGATATACATTAAAATCAATTGAAACTCAAAATAATTGTGACATTTTACATTGTAGGTCCGCCTCGGTAAGCGAGAAATGGCCGTGCAGACGTTAAGATCTAACACATCATTTCAAAATATAATTCACACCAAAATAAAATTGAAAGATTAAAAAAGAGCTTTTTTTCCTGAACAGCCTTGTAGTTTTAGTTTAATTAAATAGTAATGAATAAAAATAAATGTGTTATGGTGAGACATTAGATCACTTGCAAATATTTAGGACTCAGCTTGATAAAAAATATGCTCTAAATTTTGCCCTGCGTTAATAAATACGGTATTTTTACTTTCAAGTATCAAAATAAATAATTGTAATGGGGAAAAAATCAGTCTCAAAATTATGAATAATGTTAATATTTTATGAGACGACGAACAAAAAATGTGGAGTTGACAATTTTCTTTGTCCCCATATCTGTCTGTCTGCCTGTCCATCCATCCCTGGCCACTAATTCAAAACAATTTGATGGATTTTGTTCAAACTTGATATTTCAATATAATAGGGCTACACCACAACATGTTTTTTACCCTAGACCTTAAACTAAGTGTAGTTTATTGATGAGTAGTTTTTTGTAACTCCTAATTTTTCGAAAATCTATATAAATATTTCGGCTAGAATACATATCTAAGGTTTGATTGACATGACAAATATCATTGTATAATTAGTTTTTCGATAACAATTCTTTGAAAGATAGTTTACAAATGACTAATTTCTTAAAAAATTTAAATATTTAAAAAATGGGCATAAAATAATATAATAATAATGAAATAAAATGACATAATAATTAATATAGTTTACTTGATATTGGAGTAAAATCTCATTTATGGGTTGTTTAATGATAAATGATTTTTAAAAAATTTGAAATATTTCATAAAAGGTTCTAAATATTTGGTTCCAAATGGGAATTTTGGGAGAGTTTAACATGGCTATTAACATAGTATATTATTCTTGAGGTAAAACCTTATTTTTTGGTAGCTTACTGATGAATAACGTAACTAATGTTGTATTAAGAAACTATCTTTAAATGGAGAAAAATGCACAATAATAACTTTTTTGGTTTCTGAGAAAAAGGTACATGTATACATACGGTAGCGTGGATAAGCATAGGAGGAAATGCCCCACTGAAAAGTGATTTAGAAAATTCGAATTATTTTGAAATTGGCTATAATAATTTTTCTTAAATTATATTTGGAAAGTGTTTGAAATAAACTTGACAAATGAAGCTTTATTCTTGTGTTAGGAGACCATTTTGACTATGGATAGTTTATTATTAATTGTTTAATTATTTCAAATATTATTAAAAATGGCTTTAGCAATTTGGTCATAAGTGGTATCCGAAGACTATTTTACAAATCAATAGTAATGTAACTTTGTTTATCTAAAATAATTTAACTTGATAGTAGTTTACTTTAGTCAAACTATAGAAAATTTTGATGTTTTGTAAATTGACCTTGAAGATTGAATTCACAACGGGAATCTGCGAATAGTTTTCCATTATAAATAAAAATTCGTTTTTATTTTTACACATAACAAAACAAAATAGTGTAGTTTACAAATAATCTATTTGTGAAAATTTTAATGACGAGAATTTAATTAACAATTCGATTTAAAATGTATATATAAAGAGTGATTATTGTGATTAACAACACGATGTGTTCGTTTTTAAGAGTAAAATGTAGATTTCTAAAAATAAATTTTGAAAACTTTGAAGCTATCTATGAGAAAGTTTGTGCGATTATCTAGTACGATTTATTTTCAATGGCTCACCAAATAAAGTATAAATATATTTGAGAACTAGCAGTGAGATACCTTTACCTTGTGATAAGAAGTTTGATGTTTTTCTTTCCCTTATTTCATTTTACATGGCAAAAGTTGGTTGTAGGTGAAGGGTGCAAAGGGATTTAATCTTATACAGAATAGAAAAGTATTTACAGTTAACGACACAGGCCATTGTATTTTACGCCATGTGGATTGACAACAATTGATAATTTCTCGCCGGCCTCGTCTTAAGTAAGAAACCCCGAATCATAGATGTCTAGAAAACCTATTTTAATATTTCATTTATGTAAAAAAAATTAAATTTGCACTTAAAAAATCATTCATCTCAAATGATCCCAAATTATATAATGGCTACAAATATATATGTCACTTTTCAGGATTGAATTCAAAAACATACTGGCTTACTTTACTAATATTTGTTATTTTTTATCAAACTATTGATTCAAACAAAAATCACAGACTTCAAAATATTTCAGCACAACGAAGAAAATATTTATTATTTTCCGAACATTACTCTTATAATTTAGACATATTATTTATTTATAGCCCCTAATTGATTAGAAAAGTTTTTTATTGATAATATGAGCAAAAACCTTTGGAAATATATTTTTTTGAATTAAACGTGTTATCTTATAGATGAAATCACTGACGTCTTTGCTTAGCTTGGATAAAACTAATTAATTATTTTCTCTGAAAAATTAATTATTGATTAAAAATAAGTTGTAATGAATTTGTAATTGAATTTCAATATGTTATGGCTAAAATATATTTGAATAAATAGTAATAATCAATATTTAGTTTAATTCTGAAAGCGACTCAAGATATTACACACCACATTGGAAATTAACGAATTTGAATGATTAGATTTGAAAATTGTGTGAACTCATACTTTCTGTTTTTCAGAAAATTTGACTAGATTAAACATAACTCTGAACTGAATCATGATTTTGCATGATATTTTAAACCCTAATTAATATAATTATCAATTGAAGCATCAATCACCTTCGCTAAAAGGCTAGTAAATAAAGTTATGGGAGACGTTATTTTTCATTTTATATATGTAATACAATTAACCAAGTTTATAAAGAATTCATTAGGATTTTTATGGATCCCAAACCCTATTTTAACAAAATCGTTTGAATCCAAACTAAGGAAACGGAAAATTAGTATGAATAAAAGTAAACCAAATGAATTTTAACAAAGCACTAAGACATGTGTATTATTTCTTCCTAAATACATCTTAAACGTATACATTTTATTTCCGAAACCATAATATTTTTACCCCGTGGATGAGAATTTAAAATGTATTTCTGGGAGAATCTTATTTTATAATTTTTATCTTGATGTAATTTACCATGAGTTTCAGGAAAACAATTATGTTTCAGAAAAATATTGATAAGGAGCTCAAAGGTAGAACTGTTTTTATAAAATGAGTTCAAACTTTTTTTTATAGAGACCAGATTAAAGTTATTGCAAAATTAAACTCATAATAAGACTACTTAAATTACATTTGCTATTTTAATAAAGTTGGAAGCCAACGCTTATCTGATTTAAAACATTATAGCAACATAAAAATTTTGTAAAAAATAATATTTTATTCTTATGTGACTTTCTTTTATGATATAAATGTTATGAAACTATTGTATTGACATGGTAATTACGAAGCTAATAAAGCAAATAAGAATATTAAAATATTAATTATGTGCATGATAGTTAATTGTGTATTAAAACTATATAGAGCCTAGAGTTTCATACCCTTTCTTTTCACATTTTAAGAATTTAAATCTTTAACAAATAATAACTACACAAATTTTGGAATGTTTTAAATCAAAACCTATCCAGGGAATGTAGTTATTAAATATTTAGAAATAATATAATATCTAGTTTATAATTAATAGATTCACAAGAGACCTTGTTCTTACATTATAAACCAAATAGTGTTAATAAAAGACAAGATAAAGTTTACAATATATTAATGTAAATTTTTACTTTCTCTCTATCTTACAGGTAGAGAAAGTATGGTGATCGTCAAAAAAATCGAACTCGAGATTTTGATGAATTTTGACGTTTCATGACTTCCTGAATCCGAAAAAGTGGTTTTTGAATTTCTGTCTGTCTGTCTGTCTGTCTGTCTGTCTGTCTGTACCTCCAACTAGAGCCTAAACTATTTTACCGATTGAGCTGAAACTTGATATCTAGGGTTTTCATAGGGTTGCCCCGAGGGGTTTTTGGAATTGGATATCTACCCCTAAAATTAAGGGTAGTTTACTGAAGGGAAAAAAGAGAAAAAGTCGATTTTCTCAAAATCGGCTCTAACGATTTTGATTAAATTTCATTTATGAACATTAATAAATATTCCAAACAAAATGGCTACTCTCAATATTTCGGCAAAATGGCTTTAAGGGCTCCGGTCTGATGCGTAAATTAACATTTTTTATAATAGCTCCGAAACTATTTGAGATATGAAATTACTTAGCATTACAAATATGTATATATATTTATAATACAAATATTTTATTCGAAACATATTTTTATAAAATCAATAATTTTCAATCTATACGCAATTATATATATATTTTTAGCTTTTTGGACATTAAAGCTTAAGTATTGCGATCGTAAAAAAAACTAACCTGAAATGTTGATGGATTTCGACGTCTCATGACCCCCCGAACCCTAAAAAATAGTCTTTGCAATGCCGTCTGTCTGTGTGTCTATTAAAACTTAAAATTAAGGGTAGTTTACTGAAGGGCAAAAAGAGAAAAAGTCGATTTTCTCAAAATCGGCTCTAACGATTTTGATTAAATTTCATTTATGAACATTAATAAATATTCCAAACAAAATGGCTACTCTCAATATTTCGGCAAAATGGCTTTAAGGGCTCCGGTCTGATGCGTAAATTAACATTTTTTATAATAGCTCCGAAACTATTTGAGATATGAAATTACTTAGCATTACAAATATGTATATATATTTATAATACAAATATTTTATTCGAAACATATTTTTATAAAATCAATAATTTTCAATCTATACGCAATTATATATATATTTTTAGCTTTTTGGACATTAAAGCTTAAGTATTGCGATCGTAAAAAAAACTAACCTGAAATGTTGATGGATTTCGACGTCTCATGACCCCCCGAACCCTAAAAAATAGTCTTTGCAATGCCGTCTGTCTGTGTGTCTATTAAAACTTAAAATTAAGGGTAGTTTACTGAAGGGCAAAAAGAGAAAAAGTCGATTTTCTCAAAATCGGCTCTAACGATTTTGATTAAATTTCATTTATGAACATTAATAAATATTCCAAACAAAATGGCTACTCTCAATATTTCGGCAAAATGGCTTTAAGGGCTCCGGTCTGATGCGTAAATTAACATTTTTTATAATAGCTCCGAAACTATTTGAGATATGAAATTACTTAGCATTACAAATATGTATATATATTTATAATACAAATATTTTATTCGAAACATATTTTTATAAAATCAATAATTTTCAATCTATACGCAATTATATATATATTTTTAGCTTTTTGGACATTAAAGCTTAAGTATTGCGATCGTAAAAAAAACTAACCTGAAATGTTGATGGATTTCGACGTCTCATGACCCCCCGAACCCTAAAAAATAGTCTTTGCAATGCCGTCTGTCTGTGTGTCTATTAAAACTTAAAATTAAGGGTAGTTTACTGAAGGGCAAAAAGAGAAAAAGTCGATTTTCTCAAAATCGGCTCTAACGATTTTGATTAAATTTCATTTATGAACATTAATAAATATTCCAAACAAAATGGCTACTCTCAATATTTCGGCAAAATGGCTTTAAGGGCTCCGGTCTGATGCGTAAATTAACATTTTTTATAATAGCTCCGAAACTATTTGAGATATGAAATTACTTAGCATTACAAATATGTATATATATTTATAATACAAATATTTTATTCGAAACATATTTTTATAAAATCAATAATTTTCAATCTATACGCAATTATATATATATTTTTAACTTTTTGGACATTAAAGCTTAAGTATTGCGATCGTAAAAAAAACTAACCTGAAATGTTGATGGATGTCGACGTCTCATGACCCCCCGAACCCTAAAAAATAGTCTTTGCAATGCCGTCTGTCTGTGTGTCTATTAAAACTTAAAATTAAGGGTAGTTTACTGAAGGGCAAAAAGAGAAAAAGTCGATTTTCTCAAAATCGGCTCTAACGATTTTGATTAAATTTCATTTATGAACATTAATAAATATTCCAAACAAAATGGCTACTCTCAATATTTCGGCAAAATGGCTTTAAGGGCTCCGGTCTGATGCGTAAATTAACATTTTTTATAATAGCTCCGAAACTATTTGAGATATGAAATTACTTAGCATTACAAATATGTATATATATTTATAATACAAATATTTTATTCGAAACATATTTTTATAAAATCAATAATTTTCAATCTATACGCAATTATATATATATTTTTAACTTTTTGGACATTAAAGCTTAAGTATTGCGATCGTAAAAAAAACTAACCTGAAATGTTGATGGATGTCGACGTCTCATGACCCCCCGAACCCTAAAAAATAGTCTTTGCAATGCCGTCTGTCTGTGTGTCTATTAAAACTTAAAATTAAGGGTAGTTTACTGAAGGGCAAAAAGAGAAAAAGTCGATTTTCTCAAAATCGGCTCTAACGATTTTGATTAAATTTCATTTATAAACATTAATAAATATTCCAAACAAAATGGCTACCCTCAATATTTCGGCAAAATGGCTTTAAGGGCTCCGGTCTGATGCGTCAATTAACATTTTTTATAATAGCTCCGAAACTATTTGAGATATGAAATTACTTAGCATTACAAATATGTATATATATTTATAATACAGATATTTTATCCGAAACATATTTTTATAAAATCAATAACTTTCAATCTATACGCAATTATATGAATTTTTTTAACTTTTTGGACATTAAAGTTTAAGTATTGCGACCGTAAAAAAAAACTAACCTGAAATGTTGATGGATGTCGACGTCTCATGACCCCCCGAACCCTAAAAAATAGTCTTTGCAATGCCGTCTGTCTGTGTGTCTATAAAAACTTAAAATTAAGGGTAGTTTACTGAAGGGCGAAAAGAGAAAAATTTGGTTTTCTCAAAATCTGCTCAAACGATTTTGATTAAAATTCGTATCTAGGCGTTGATTAAGATTATAAATAAACTGGCTATTTTCATTTTCCTATGAAAATGATTTTTAGGGTACTTTACAGAAGCGTTAATTTCCGTATCTCCACAACTATTTGAGAAACTAAACAACTTATCATTGCAAAATTGTAGGACTATTAGAAATAAAAAACTTTTATTTGACATATATTTTTATAAAAGCAACAGTTTCTGAGATATTTGCAAATATATTAATACAATTTTGTGAGCTTTAGTTGTAAACATATACTACTTAAGTCTTAACGCAATAATTCTCCAATGCCATAGAGTAATTAAATATAAGTATCTAAAAAAGTATGTTATTTTTCCTTAAAGCTCTTAGGAGAAATGTTTGCATAGCAATGATCTATCTCCATTTTAGACTCAATAGTCAATATTTACATTTTTTATTGGTCAAAATGTATAAATGAATAATTAAATATCAATGCGATGACTTGAAGATCTGCAACACCTTATAAAATGTTAAAATTTTAACCAGAAATCGAAATTTTAATACGAAGTGTTGACCCTTGTGGAAGACATTAAACTGTTTGAAATGTTCTAAGGTGGACAAAGATGCGCCTCTTTTCTCATTGATTCTATATCATTGTATATTATTTTATGCGTGTTCTTATGTGGAGTGGTGATGATACAATGTACATTATTCCGTTCAGAAATCTTACGAGTTTATAGAAAGAGAGATAAAGTCTGTGCGGTGCGCCGTACCATTTATTTATTTTGCGATGCGTCTTAAAAATTGTCTAGGGTATCTTCATTAAAAGTGATTAACTTGCGCACTAAACAAATCATGGGCACTAATAACCAATTTAGAAAATAATAAAATTTGATTTTATATAAAATTTAGATCTGAAAAATGACTAATTTGTATCCCATTCATCGTGTATAATGGAGAAGACAATCACTCACAACTACAAGAAAATCTTATTTGATCCCAGACTAAAATATAGAATATAATTTGTGTCGATACGTTACTATGTATTATACAGCCTGTATTTATATACTGTAGGGCTAATCACCCTAAACTATATTAATAAGGTAGATTTGAGGAATGTTTAACTTCAAGAAAATATACTTGAATTCTCGTTGTAAGAGAATGGGATACTGATTAGTTTAAACGACCCTCAATTCACCGGAACGGGATTCAAACCCGTAACCACCCATCACCACCAAACTTGACTAGACGAGTCTGAAGTTTATACACCAATCCCACTGATGCTGGTTGTATTAATAATCATATTACATACATAAATCTAATTCATTTACTACTTGCCACAGAATATGATATAGCCTAGGTTGAGCTATTACGTGATTCAATTCTCAATCATCTCTTATTTTTAAATACAAAATTAATGTCCAGCACATACAATTTAAACATAGTGCTTGAATTAATAGATGGTTGAATATCAATTGCTAGACCTAAGTAAATAGAGCTGTCTCCTGTGGAAATGGGTGATTGACCTCTGGTGGGACTCAGGGCAGGACATTTTCTAATGTCTTCCATTTCATCATCTAGCGTGTGAGCAACTACACCTGGGTTGTCCTGGTCACGACCCTAGGATCTTCTGTCTTGCTATTTCAACAAAGGGCGTAGGAAAGATTAAAGAAAGGGTAAACGAGTGGATTGTATCATATTTTCCTCAGCACTTAACAAAATCTAAATGTAATTTCTGGGGGTGGATTAAATAAATAATTATTATAGCTTTACTACGCACTACTGTATTAGGATGGTATATTTTCATCACATCCTTTACGTTAACCAATTTATTATCGACTGTCCTATAACAAGGAGACAGTCCCTCGGCGATCAACAAAATACTCCTCAATTGAATATGGGAAAGAATTGCATCCCTATACTATTTGCTAGGTGAGGCTGGGAGTTAAGGGTCCCACAAAATAATATATTATACATATTTACCCCCAAACATACAAATAAATTATTACAAAGAAATAATTTAATATGATCTATTACTTTTATTTAGTTGTACTACTATAATTGGTGATTCTATTCCCTCGTTATCTAAAAATTTAATATAGAGATCAAGGTCACCTTTAAGAGAATTTCGTGCGATTAGTTTTATTACGTAGCTTATTAAATGTTGCAAGTAATGCACCCAATATTAATCACTCTCTTCAGGATGTACACAACATACTGAAACATATAACTAGCTCTCATTTTCACAATACATTTAAGATAAACTAAACAACTTGTCTAATCATTTACGTACTTTTAAAATCCTTATTTGTTTTATGTAATTATATGGCCAAAAATGTAACTAAAATCTTTAAACTTTCTCAATTCCGCTATCTGCAAAAAACACTAAAAAATAAATAGAAGCTTAATTATTCATAAAGTGAAATATACTAATAATTTAAGCCATTTTATAGTTTACTTAAGTATATTAAAATATATTAATGAAATAAACAAATATTTCTAAACACAGTAAAACCAATCAACAACATTTTTATCTAATATGCAAGAGCTGAGTAATTGTAGTTATTCATCGCTTCCTCCTTCTCTGTCGTATTCTTACTAACTGACTAACCACCTACCGACACCTCACCCAAGTTAGTTCAGAACTGTCATCTCCACGAATGGGAAAAATATACCGTCTCTTATGAAATAGATCTACGACGATCAGAACGTACAGTGTAGGTGAAAAGATTGAAAGCAATGAGTTTTAAAGTATAACATTACCCAAAAACCCCAACTTTATCGTATTTAATATGACCATTTTGAGAAGATTTATCTCATGCAAAGAAACAAGATGTGGACAACATTTATCACTAGTAGTGGTCATTGATTAGCTTTTTGTGGAAATAAATTAATGCTCCAAAATGCAAAGGAAACCAATAAGAAACCTATCAAGGAAAAAAAATACAAAGACAATGGTAGTCTACGGGTTGAATATACTCAAATAAAAAGTGTAAGACAAAGCCAATGCCAATATGTACCCATTTAAAAATAATTTTTCACCAAACAACAAACCAGAAGGTAAAAAATCTACCATAGACAAAATAATTATTAGAGGAGTGTTTATATAAGACTATCTTAGTCACTATTACATCACTTCATCACTTCATCTCCAGAACTGAACAATTAAGACGGTCTATCTATCAATACACCATTTCACATGGAAAGCAATAGCTTACCTCACTGAACCACCAAACCAAATCCTGTGACCCAAATGTAACCAAATACTTGGAAAGAAGGATTCATAAAGTAACCAAAAAACCGGGAGGGAAGAAAAGAACCCACTTTCTTTTCCCTTAAAGAAAAGGCCTATAACACTACTAATCTCTACAGGCAAAATAATCTAGAAACTGATAAAACACTTATTTTTCTAAGAGTAAAAGTTTTTTGCCTTTCAATCCATTGAATAACAACCTACACATATAATAACACTTGATGTATTAGACTTAATGTGTACATCATTGTTTTACTCAACGACAGAAAACATAGAATAGTGCCTTGTACTTCCAATACTTACATAAAGGACTATTAGATTTACGAGATAAAGAAGGCATATTAAATAGGGATAAGTATACAAGTTAAGATGGAAAGAGAAAACCCATTTGCTCCTTGTCTTGTAAAGCATAACAATGTCTCAAAAACTATATGATATTTAAATATTAGTGGCATTAGGGCTATCGGGCCTCAAACTATCAATGTTTATAGATAAGTTAACCCTTAAGTTGGGGACGTAGGGGACGCGAGAAAAGGGAAGTGTTTTTGCAGTTTTCACAAAAAACAAGTATTTTCGGCAAAAAAATAATCAAATATTGCTCCAGTAGAAATATTGAGTTTAATTTTCTACACATGGTAATATTAACAGTTCTTGAATATTTTTTACTTTCTCTCTATCTTACAGGTAGAGCAAGTATGGTGATCGTCAAAAAAATCGAACTCGAGATTTTGATGAATTTTGACGTTTCATGACTTCCTGAATCCGAAAAAGTGGTTTTTGAATTTCTGTCTGTCTGTCTGTCTGTCTGTCTGTCTGTCTGTCTGTCTGTACCTCCAACTAGAGCCTAAACTATTTTACCGATTGAGCTGAAACTTGATATCTAGGGTTTTCATAGGGTTGCCCCGAGGGGTTTTTGGAATTGGATATCTACCCCTAAAATTAAGGGTAGTTTACTGAAGGGAAAAAAGAGAAAAAGTCGATTTTCTCAAAATCGGCTCTAACGATTTTGATTAAATTTCATTTATGAACATTAATAAATATTCCAAACAAAATGGCTACTCTCAATATTTCGGCAAAATGGCTTTAAGGGCTCCGGTCTGATGCGTAAATTAACATTTTTTATAATAGCTCCGAAACTATTTGAGATATGAAATTACTTAGCATTACAAATATGTATATATATTTATAATACAAATATTTTATTCGAAACATATTTTTATAAAATCAATAATTTTCAATCTATACGCAATTATATATATATTTTTAGCTTTTTGGACATTAAAGCTTAAGTATTGCGATCGTAAAAAAAACTAACCTGAAATGTTGATGGATTTCGACGTCTCATGACCCCCCGAACCCTAAAAAATAGTCTTTGCAATGCCGTCTGTCTGTGTGTCTATTAAAACTTAAAATTAAGGGTAGTTTACTGAAGGGCAAAAAGAGAAAAAGTCGATTTTCTCAAAATCGGCTCTAACGATTTTGATTAAATTTCATTTATGAACATTAATAAATATTCCAAACAAAATGGCTACTCTCAATATTTCGGCAAAATGGCTTTAAGGGCTCCGGTCTGATGCGTAAATTAACATTTTTTATAATAGCTCCGAAACTATTTGAGATATGAAATTACTTAGCATTACAAATATGTATATATATTTATAATACAAATATTTTATTCGAAACATATTTTTATAAAATCAATAATTTTCAATCTATACGCAATTATATATATATTTTTAGCTTTTTGGACATTAAAGCTTAAGTATTGCGATCGTAAAAAAAACTAACCTGAAATGTTGATGGATGTCGACGTCTCATGACCCCCCGAACCCTAAAAAATAGTCTTTGCAATGCCGTCTGTCTGTGTGTCTATTAAAACTTAAAATTAAGGGTAGTTTACTGAAGGGCAAAAAGAGAAAAAGTCGATTTTCTCAAAATCGGCTCTAACGATTTTGATTAAATTTCATTTATAAACATTAATAAATATTCCAAACAAAATGGCTACCCTCAATATTTCGGCAAAATGGCTTTAAGGGCTCCGGTCTGATGCGTCAATTAACATTTTTTTAAATAGCTCCGAAACTATTTGAGATATGAAATTACTTAGCATTACAAATATGTATAAATATTTATAATAAAGATATTTTATCCAAAACATATTTTTATAAAATCAATAACTTTCAATCTATACGCAATCGTGTTCTTATGTGGAGTGGTGATGATACAATGTACATTATTCCGTTCAGAAATCTTACGAGTTTATAGAAAGAGAGAGAAAGTCTGTGCGGTGCGCCGTACCATTTATTTAATGATATAATAAGCAATTGTTTTATGATAATTTCTTAAACAAAAATAAAAATAACTAATAAAATTTTAAGGCAGCCTTGACAAACATTAAAAACTGTTTATATGATATATGAAGAAAATCAAGCTATATACTTCTACTGGAGAAAATACTTGATTTATTTTTACCGAAAAATATGTTTTTTTATAAAACTGCAAAAATAATACCCTTTACTTGCAATTCTTAGCATCTTACCTCACGTATGACTTAACATTAGAATTCTAACCTTGCTTGAGATATTAATATTTATTCTTTATTCCTCATAATTCATATAGGATTGAAATGTATAGTTGTGTTAAGCCCTTAAACCTGGCCAATTTTTGTACTACCTAACATTCACATGTTTTTAAAAAAATGCTTTTTATATTGGAAAGAAAACATGTAGTTCAAAAGAGCATGATTAAATATAAGGTCGGTCCCGACACAGATTTATCTGATTGCCAAACCCTTCCTTCACCTTTGACAAGACGTGTATTAATTACAACTTGTGAATGTGTGGAATGCAAGGTCTCCACCGTGGTTCGGATTCCACGTTAAACTGTAGGTCCTCCATTTCATCTCACAATCACCCTACCATTACACATTAGTGTAAGTGCGTGTAACCCGAAATGGTAGTAATACGCGGTGCTAATAATAATAATAATAATAATAAATATAAGGCGATAAGGCAATAGAGCTAAAATACACAAACAAATTTATCAAGCCCTTCTATTCGTAGAACAAAGTCAAGATAGTGTGTGCGTATGAATAGTAATAACCACCCCCTACCCTAAATTAAACAAAATCCTGCCACACAAGTATTTATAAAGAGCAGAAAAAGGTAATCAGTTATAAAATAACAATGAAACAACAGGTAAATATGAGAGTTAAAACAACTAAAGCAAAAATTAAATCTACAAATATTACTTAAGTAGGCGTGGGAGGGTTAAGATAATCCACAACAAGCAAAAATCCACCTTACTTGTCAAGGTCAAGAATTATACCAGCTTAAAATACTTTAGGAAGGTACTGAGACATACTGCATTACGATAACATTTCAAATAATATATTCTCTCCAAATAAAAGATTACGTTCAAACATAAAACTCTAGTTCTAAAAAAAATATATAAAAGAGCTTACGTCTATAGGTGGAGAGTACCTCCCATATTGAAATTATCTTGAGAAAAAATACTTTCACCTTTGATTGATTATATAGAAATAATAGTTTGTAGCCCATAAACATACATGAAAGAAACTGTTCACAAATCAGTAGTGAGTGTTGTCAGTTTATAGGAGGAGGATAAAGAAGTCAGTATTCAGCATCTCTAAGAGTTTACAAAATACCAAATGTCTCAACACACCTCACAATAGTATTGATGATCTAAAATACTTTTTTAAAACAGATATAACACGTTAACCCTAAATCATATTTGATTTTTTAGCTGATCTAAATTATTTCATACGTCTTTAATCGCTATCATAAGTATTTTTTGCACTAAAACTAAGCTTTTTGCAGCCTAATAATCTTATACATCCCTTATAAAAATGGCAATGGTACAATAAACAGTTATATCTCTTTAACACGTCTCATAAGAATAGTAAACTAGGCTAAGCATGGTAAAATAAAATAAACTGCCTAACATGTTAAATAAATGAAGATAAATAACGATATTGAATATGTTTAAATCCTCCATAATATTGGCTTAATTTATTAGACGAGGGACACGAAGAGTACCATGATTAACCATGAATGGCTATTTGCACATCCATGTTAACAAGGAAGCATTGGGCATATTTATATAACTGTATACAAATACAGAAAAAATACCATAATTAAAAAATTACACTATTAACTAAAATAGATGTTAAATTAAGATATCCTTTTATTAGCTATCCATAATAAATAAATATTACTTGACACCCAATTGAAAATAGGATAAGGAACACTAGCCCAGCTTTCCCTAAAAAAACAATAAACGGTGTTTTGGCTGAAAGCCCTATTCCACAAAAGTGAAAATATCTTTAAAATGTTTGATTTAATAGGACCACGCTGTTATAAGTAAACATTCAAAGTATTTGAAAACCACATAGGAACAGTCGTAAGTGGACTAAAGGTCAATCTTATCAAGTATGGTCTGCCGGCCACGGATAAGTCGGGGCTCGATTCCCGGTTGAGCGTACTGAAAGTGTAGAATCCTAAAATGTTTCACACTCATCCTCCAAGGAAAAGTTGGTTGGATTTACTCAATATTATAATTTCCTCATCCATAACCCAATAGTGTAATTATATGTGTATATCCAGGATGGGTAGAAAGATGCCGATACAAAACTAAATCATAAAATTCTACCAAAACAAGTCAACACTCCTAAACGATTGATTAAATTATATTAAGGTTTGGCAATGTTCAATCAGAACCTTTTCCTTCCATGTTTAATTTATTACAAAATAAGTCAATCTCTTCTATATCTATATTCTGAACGTCACCTGCATCTTATACGCCCTTTTTAATTTCTCGCTATCCTACAGGTAGAGAAAGTATTGTGATCGTCAAAAAAATCGAACTCGAGACTTTAATGAATTTCAAAAATTTCATGACCCCCAGAACCCTAAAAAGAGATTTTGGCATTTCTGTTTGTCTGTCCGTCTGTCTGTCCATCTGTCTATCTGTAACTAGAGGCAGAGCCTAAACTATTTTACTGATAGGGATAAAACTTCGTATCTAGGGTTTTCAAAGGAATGCCCCAAAAGGTTTAAGGCATTAGATATCAAACTCTAAAATTAAGAGTAGTTTCCTTAAGGATGAAAAGAGAAAAAAATAACTTTTATCAAAATCAGCTCTAACGATTTTGATTAAATTTCATTTTTAAGTATTGATCAATTTAATAAGAAAATGGCTACCCTCAATTTTTCGTCATAATGGTTTTATGGTTTCCGGTCTGATGCGTAATTTACTTTCTCGCTATCTTACAGGTAGAGAAAGTAGGCCTATTGTGATTGTCAAAAAAAAATTGAACTCAAGATTTTGATCAATGTTGATGTTTCATGACCCAACGAAACCAAAAAAGGGTTTTTTGAAATTCCGTTTGTCTGCCTGTCTATCAGTTCTCTGACTAAAGCCTAAATTATTTTACCGATCGGGCCAAAACTTATTATCTAGGGTGTTCATAGGGTTTCCCAAAGGGATTTTTGGAATTGGATATCTAACCCTAAAATTGGGAGTAGTTTACTGAATGGCAACAAGAGACCAAATCGATTTTATCAAAATCGGCTTTAACGATTTAGATTAAAATTCATTCCTATACATTTATTATTTTTCCAAACAAAATGGCTATTCTCAATATTTCGTCAAAATGACTTTAATGGACCCGGTCTGATGCGTACAATCTTATTTTTTTATTATATCTCCATAAATCTTTGAGATATGAAATTGCTTGTCATTACGAATATGTAGTTATAATTATAATACAAATCTTTTATTTGAAACATATTTTTATAAAAATTTTATCTTTCAAGATATATATATATATATATATATATATATATTCTAACTTTTCGAACACTAAAGGTAAAGTATTGCAATCTTAAAAAAAATATAACCGGAAATGTTGATGGATGTTGACTTCTCATGACCCTTCGAACTCTAAAAAGTTGGTTTTGCGACCCCGTTTTTCTGTTTTACCCTAATATTAAGAGTAGATTAATAAAGGGCAAAAAGAGAAAAAAAATCGATGTTATAAAAATCGGCTCTAATGAGATTGATTAAGATTCGTATCTAGGCGTTGATTAAGATTATAAATAAATTGGCTATTTGGTATTTTCCCATGAAATTGACTTTTAGGGTACTTTACAGAAGCAGAAATGTCCTTATCTCCTCAACTATTTAAGATACTAAATAGCTTATCATTGACAAATTTTAATACTATTAAAAATATAAAAAAAATATTTGAAGTGTATCTTTATAAAACCAATAGTTTCATAGATAATGGCAAATATATTAATACAATTTTGTGAGACTTAGTTTTACGTAGATATTACTTAAGTTTTAACGCAATAGCTATCTAATTGCATAGAATAAGTAGATAAATAAGTCTCTCAAAAATGTATGTTCTTTTTCTTTAACCTCTTAGGGGAAATGTTTGTACAGCAAAGATCAATCTCCATCATTTTATACTCAATAGTTAATATATACCTTTTTAATTGGTTTTAATTTATTAATGAGGAATTTAATAAAAAAAAGTGACAGCCGTAGGATGTGGAGCCCCTAATAAAATGTCGAAAATTCTACCGGAAGTCGAAATTCTAATATGAAGTATTGGCCTTTGTGAACCCAATATCGAACTTTTTTTTTGGTCCAAATTAATTCTTTTGAAATTATTTTTAGCACTGCATCTTACTACCCGTTCAGTATGTACGCATTTACGCTAATGTGTAATGGTAGAGTGATTGTGAGATAAAATGGAGGATCTACAGTTTAACGTGGAATCCTAACCACGGTGAAGGCCTGGCATTCCACATATTCAGAAGTTGGGATTAATGCACATCTTGTCAGAGGTGAAGGAATGGTTTGGCATTCAGATAAATCTGTGCCGGGACCGAGGATTGAGCCCCATACCCTCAGCACAGAAGTCTGATACCTTACCCCTAGACCACCAGGTCACATAATTATTTTAAAAGAAAATCATAAAATTTAAATCTGGGAGTCAACAAATGTTTAACGTAAGGATAACGCTATTTTAGCTTGGGTTTGATGATGTATATTATTTCGTTACACATATATTAGGAGTTTTGAGTAAATATCTCTATTTTTAATAATGGAGTGAGAAACTCCGTGTGGAGTTTCGTAACAATTATTTTCCCCTTACCTACAATTTAAATTCTAATACAATTTTTTACAAAAATATTTATTTGTGATAAGTTTATCCTTTTTGAGCCATGTCCTGTAGTATTTTAAAAACTTTATTTTATAAAGGATCCAAAGCTAGAATATAAGATCCCGCTTCAGTGGCCAAATGGTCTAAGGCATCACTCTCGTGTTGTATTGGCCTGCTGATGAAGAGGAAATACCGGTTTTAATCATGATAGATTTTAAGGATGGAGGTTTTTCTCAAAGGGCTTCCCACACTCTTTCAACGCAAATGGGAGTGGATTAGCTCAAAAATGCTTCCTTCATCATCTCTACAACATTAGATTTATTATCAAATATTTGTATAGTTAGAACATATATTCATAATCATCATCATTGAATTTTTCCATCCTTTGACCGATTCCGTTTAATAAAATGCCTCCATCTCCCTCTGTCCTACCACCATTCTTCCTCCTGATCTCTCGTCCACCCTCCTCCT
The DNA here is from genome assembly GCA_902151455.1 of Timema bartmani. Classification (NCBI taxonomy): domain Eukaryota; kingdom Metazoa; phylum Arthropoda; class Insecta; order Phasmatodea; family Timematidae; genus Timema; species Timema bartmani. Next base: position 86,233 of record CABFWB010000119.1, on the reverse strand, counting down.
CTCACTTGCTCATTAGCTGATATTTGTTCATCCCATCTCTTCCTTAGTATACCTTGTGGTATCCTCCCTAAATAATTCATATCAATTAATTTTCTGGGAATCCTTTCTCCTTCCATCCTCATTACGTGTTCATACCTTTTCATCCTTGCTTCCTCAACCATCTAATGTAACACCTATGCCCCAACTCTTGACCATACACCTTCATTCCTAATCCCATATATTCTGGTGACAGCTTGCATGCTCCTCAAAAACTTCATTCCTATGGCCTCCACTTTCCTTGTTTATCTTTTATCAAAATCCAAGTTTCCGCTGGAAACGAAATTATGGGTATGAAGTATTCTATATACAACACTTCCTTACACTTCAGGGGCACTTGTCTTTTTCATAGTAGGTATATTAAACAGCTGTAGAAAACCTCTTCTTGCTGCCCTCATATCACTGTATATTCTCTGCTACCTTCTGTTGACTCAATCACACAACCAAAATACTTAACGATCTTTGTTTCATTCAAGTCTACTTTATATAGTTCTATGACCTTTCTTGGCCTTGTTTTCTTCCTTGTCATTACCATCATTTTACTTTTACCCATGCTAAATTTCATTACACATTCTTTCACTTCCTCATTCCAATCCTTCAGCCGTTTTTGTACTTCTTCTTCCTTTTCCCCTCATACCATCAAGTCATCTGCAAAAACCATTGCTTTGATTTTCTTCTTCCCCAGTTTCCCTGCCACTAACTTCATGATCATTTCCATCGCCAATACAAATAGTAATGGTGAGAGGGCACTTCCCTGCTTTACTCCATTTTTTAATTTGAGCCACATCATCCATCCTCTGTCCGTCTTTACAGAACTCACATTATTATTATACATATTCCTTACTCTTCTATCCTCATATTTTCTATTCCAACCTCCTCCACATTTTTTCAGACTTTATTCCTATCGACACTTATTATATGATTTTTCTACATCCACAAATGGCATTACCAAAACCTTTCTAAACTCATATCTCTTTTCCATCAACTGTATAGTTCCAGATAATAACCTATTGTTGACATCATCTCTCTTTTCATCTTTCCTATACAATTTTCCTCATTATACTTTCCAGAACCTTTCCATAAATTTTTGCATATTGAGATATCAGTGTTATGCCTCTTTAAATTTAGCATCTCTTCCAATCCTCTTTCTTAAATAATGATAATATAATACCTTTCGTCACTTTCCCTTCCTTTTCCTCTAAAGGCTTCCTCTACCTTCTTCCAGACTACTTATGCCACTTCCCTCCATCTCTGCGTTTATTTTTATTTCCTCTTCTTCTTCATCCCGTACTAATCCTTTCGTACCAATTTCTTAAAATATGATTTCCACAGCTTCTTTACCTCCTCTTCCCTCTCAATTATCCTTTCTTTTTCATCCAAATTCAGATCTCTCTCCTATTTTCCCTCCTTCTTTGGCTCACATGAGTATACAATGTTTTCTAACACCCTTACACATCAGTCTTTAGCACTTTTGTCCACTTTTCAATCCATGTTTTCCTCCCTTCTCTTACTATATTCCTTGGATTTCTATTTTCCTCTCTATACTTCTCCTCACTCTCTTGTTCTTTCTATGAACTATTTTCTAAATGCTCTAGCCCTAGCATTTACTGCTTCCTCTACCTTTTTTTTTCCACCATGGAGTTTCCTTCTTCTCTTTCCGCTCATTATTCCACAAATCTCTTCTGCCGTTTCCACCATAAAATTTTAAACATTTGCCCCTCCTGTTTTCCTTCTTTTATGCCATCATTTGTAGTGCTCTTCTTACTCTTGCTTGAAATTTAAACCTCTACTCCACTAGGCTGAGCTTCCATATCGTTGTTTCCTGCTTCACAATCTGATACTCCCTCTTCCAAACTTTCACGTCAATGATTAATAATCTATAGACCCTATCCAAAGACATAATTAGCAGGACCTTAATATTCAATGTGCAGGCCTTTGCTTCATAATCTTATAGGAAATAGTCCATTAGGGATATTTTCTCACCATTCCAGACGTAGTGCATTATCTTGTGCTTATACCTGCTCTTCTTAAGCAAACTGTAACGGACCTTCAGTCAATTTCTTTTGCACGGTTATAGAAATCACTTTCTTTCTTCAATTTTTCTCCCAAACCATCATCTCCTAATATCTATTCAAAATCTCTTCCTTCCATCCCCACTTTGGCATTCATGTCACCCACTTGCCTTTCCTTACACAAGTGTCTTTCCAGTTCTTTTGCAAATTTTTCTCCCTCCTCCAGATTTCATCCAGCTTGAGGAACCTGCACTTGAAGTACTTATAACTGCTTTCCTTTTTGGTAGCTACCATTTTCATTATTCTGTCACTCAATCTCTCCACCTCCACTTCTCATCCAAACCTCACTACAAACCCAACCTAATTTCTCTTCCATTCGTCAATCCACATCTAATGTAATAATTTCAACATTCTACTCCCTCTACACTTTCACTCACCCATTCAAAACACATCCAGCTTTTACCTTAAATCCACAATCTCTTCCCATCTTTCTCTCAGTGTGCCAATACTCAATATACCTAACCGTAACTTGTTGTAGTATTTAAAGCTTCCCATCCTGCATTTTACATTATTTGTTCGAGTTATTATTTTGTTTTGGTTACCGGCTTATAGGCTTGTCGTGACCGACACCTGCGTTGTGGTGCTGCCACATATAGGTCCTCAGATATCATCACCCACCCTACCTAGCACTCCCAGCTCACCATGCTAGGAGAAAACTGGCCAAGCACTGTTCCAAGCATGATGGGTTTGGTCCAGACCAACCTCTTGTCTCTCGTCTGCATTTGACCTGGTCTCCACTAGGGTTACACAAACCCTCCCTCCACAAGTTCGCCCAGGCCCGGGGGTATACCACTTTACAGTGAGATCAGGATTGTGTTGGAGAGGCTAATTGGTACTCACTAGGTAGACAACTTGTATTGTGCTTCAAAACCCCTATTATACCTCCAAACAAGTAGTAAGACGCGGTTATATTAACAAACAAAAAAAGGATACATGGAATGTCCCTAAATGTGTTCATACTTTATATTTTCAGACTGATTTAAAACTAGCTCGGAGTACATAATTTTTGTGAATATTCTACAATCTTTTGTATACTATAATTTGTAATCAAATGTTTTCCAATGTATTAGATGGTAAATTGGCTAATAATTGTAGGCATGATACTCCATACTATTTATAGCGTTAATATAGTTTAAGATTCTATAAAATGCTATTCATTACTATGAACTAGATAGTAGTGACTACATGGATCTCATCATCGTTTCATAATTTATTCAAAATAAGCAGATTTTTAACATAACACAGAAATAATTTGTTTATATTAATGCTTTGTCAATCAATGAAAATAATTTTTTTTAAATAATTTTGGGACAACCCAATTAGCATAGCCCACATGAAATAAATAATAGTATATATAATATATAATGTTATATACATAATGTTATATATATACATAGATGAGTATGTATGTATTTATTTAAATATTTATATATGTTTAGATAAATTTATATAAATATCTATATAATTATATGCATAATTATATAGATATCCAATTATTTATATAGATTTATTGTTTATATTTATATAATATACTTATGAATGATTGACTATTATGTGTGTATATATAATTGGGATATTGTTTTTGTTTGAATACTTAGTTTAGCTTTCAATATATAAATATTTAAAACTTCACTTTATAAATAGATTTTAGAATTATTATAGACTTTTATAACAACGTGTACATTTTTATACGCTTTGAATTATTATTTTGATATTTATGATAACATATAAAATAACTTGCTCTGGGGAGCATCTGACTCAGAATATACACGGAATAAATGTATACACATTAATCTGTACATAATTCTTTGTCATAATAAGTAAGATATTTTTAACATTAATAAAATAAACTCTTTTTAAAAAACAGAGCTATGTACTTTACGTGCTTTACTATGCGACACACTTTTATCAATTAAGTCCCGGAAGAAATATAAAAACAAATTATTTCTTGTCATTTATACATTATGAGCGCACTACTTACAAATTAAATGATTACTTAAACGCCATTCACGACCTAAGTTTACTTGGATGACAGCTCAAAAAGTAACTAGAAAATAGTCCCTAAAATATCACTACGCCAACAGCTGATATCTGCCACTGTCACTTGGGACAGCTGTTATGAAAACATATGGTTATGTAGAGTAATGTGATAGTTAACCACAGTAATTTAGGCCAATATTATGCCTCAAAGAATTTTGAAATTGAAATTTTTGAATGACTTGGTGATCTGTAACTTCTCTTCTTTTTTTCTCCTGGGAACTCATTATCAAAAAAACACACACAAATCTATCCACAAATAAAAAGAACCCCTTATAAAATTTCGTGAGATTAAAGTTAGATTAAACTTATATTTAAGTTTGATAAAAGATAAAAGTTTAAAGTTAGATTAAAGTTAGATTAAAGTTAGATTAAAGTAAGATTAAAATTAACCAAATTAGGCCTAATATGTATTCGAACTAAAGAGAAAATATCTGTATACACAAAGTTATTCTTAAAATAATTAGTAATATGATCTAGGATTAAGTTTTTTTACGTTAATACAGAAGCCCAATAATTAAAATAAAAGGTAATTTAACTTAGTTATAAATTATTATAAGTTAGAGTAAGGCGTGGACCTAACAAACTAGAGACTTAATTTAAAGTTAAAAATATAATAAACGCGCACAGTAATAAATTCTATGAAATATATTTAAATTAAACAAAGTCTTAATATTTATTTGAGGTCGTCCACAAAGCTTATTTATCCTTCTATTCAAGTTAAAATAATTATTATTCCGAGCACTTTCACAAAAGGTCTAACAAATATGGCTTTAAAATGGCGACCAACGAATATTAGCCATGTGGTTGATGATGACGCGGACAAGTTGTTTAAAATGGTGTATCCTCGCAGCAGACGATTATATTTTATTCAGTTAAATATTTCTAAAAACAATAAACTAATAATAAAATAGTTAATCATATATAAAATAAATTACAAATATTTTATCTTTACCAAGTAAATACGATGCCTTTATTAAAAGGTATTAATGCATGCACTATACTACACATCATAGATAACATTCCAAAACAAAGAATAGGTACTTTTAATATATGTTTAAAATATTGTTTCGAATTGGGTAAAAAGAAATTGTTAAAAGTAATGAAATAATGTGAGAAAACTTAAGTTTAAGTTATTTTAAATGTAAAATATAACATGTAATTAAAAAACTTAACATTCATAACAAAACAGTGTTCTTTTACAAGTGTTGGTAACCTAAAACCTAAACATATGATTTTTGAACTGTCATCCAGGTAAAGACCTATCGTGAATGAATTATACTCAAAAAAAATGGAGGCCCATTGTTTGAATTTAACAATTTGTTATACATAAAAATAACTTATAAGAAAATAGGTAGTTATTTAAAATGAAGATTTAGTTTTCTCACTTAAGACAAATAAGTCATTTATGTAAAAATTAGGTAAACACCTATCTATATTATTAATGGTAACTTTAAATAATTGAATAATTTTATTACTATGTTTTATTTTAAAAGTTTTCTGTAAGATTAAAACCAACATGATTCAAGAAACAACTAGGTTAAATATGAGTATACTAGATTAACCCAAGTAAGCTCAGGACATTTTAAAAATATAAGAAAACTAATAAAAGCTATGAATAGCTTGATTATGTTCAGTTAGACACTGTAGGGAAAATATCCTCAATTAAGAGTTTTGTACAAAACTATTATAATACATAGAATCTAATTCAGCTTGTTCAGTTAAAATTTGTTAGTTTCTGATAGCTACGAAAATGTTTCGTAAATTTTTCTATTCTAAAATATTCTAAGAAATTTGCTTTCGTGAATTTTCTTTATAAGATTTTTGTATTTAGAATGTTTGTTTTTTATTAGCCTGTGGAAAGTTAAATGTAAATATGTATAATTGTTTTAAAACTATCTCACAACCATGGTTGAGAATATATAAAAACTTAAGAAGTCCAAAATATATTCGCTATAGTAATTATATAAAAACTGAAAATATGTGCCCAGCCATGTAGTAAGAATCGTTCAATGCATTATCTAGCCAAACTTATACATACACAGTATATGTATAATATATCTATATAAATAGGATACATTATAATTCTTAGATTATTTACTTATGCCATGAGCCTTTACTACAGTTATTTTATTACTTATAGAATACATCCTTGTTTAAACAACCATCAGGAAAATATAATAATTATTTAGATCAAATGGATTATATATATATATTTTTTAGTACAGCTTCTTACTACCCTTTTAGGTTTTACGCTATACTCCTTTAATTACAACGGTTTAACATAGCCTATATAATTGTTTTGACCCTTCTTACACGCAAATGTAGTTACATTTTATATAGATTTTACTTGTCCTATATCTACTACACTAGAGAGCAAAGAACGAAAATATAATGTAAAATAAAAGGAACTAAATCCCATATTCTTTTTATGATAAAAATAAACAAACTGACAGATGATTTTCATGCATAAGTTATACCATTTGTTGCAAACAGTCTTTTAAAAAAAATTATGCTACACAAATCGTTCTCTAATTACGAGTAATAATCTTTGGTATTACATTCTCATTATTATTTTATCTCACAGTATTTTATTTTTAGTTAAACCTTATTGCCATAAACTTTATTAGATGTAACTTTAAATAAATACTTGACCACTTTAACATATATAGTAGATAAAAACTATTTTAAATTAAAAAATAAATAGCTTCAATACCATTCATCACAAAGGTGTAAACTTTATTCACTATTAATTGGGTTCAAGATAAACTTGAATAAAACACCTATACAGTATAAACATGATTTAAACAGTACTAAAAAAGTATATATAGGCCTAGTAGCCTAAATTTTTTCTACTTTATGGGAAGAAGTGCTATGTTCTTAAAAGCATTTCTTGTAAAAAAATTCTCCATTGATGATTTAAAATAAAATCATATTAATAGTAGAAATACACTTTTGTTTGAATCATCTCTGAGTTTACTAACTTTAATAATAGCTCACTTAAGTTTTCATCAAAAGATATTTGGGACATGCAACAAAATTGATTTCAATTATTTTAAATTATAAATAAAGTTTTTACTTTTGTAGTTTTTAGGACGAAATATATTGGATCTCTAATACATATAATTATATTGGTACTTTTTAAATCAAATTTTGAGATGGGAAGAAAGTGATATTTATTTTTATTACATACATATTTAGTAGATTAATAATGTATAAGGTATGCGGTAGCAAACACAAATTACACTAACCTATATGTGAACATTTAGTGTCAAACAACTCCTGTATAACAGCACTTTATTAAAAACAATAATTTTTATTTTTATTAAAGGTATATTTATACATTATATTATATTCATTGCTCCACGTCTTACTAAACGTCAGGGCATTACACATATTTACTAAAGGTGTAAGAATGAGGAAAATATATTATTGATGATAAGCATCAGCATTTTCTAGCTGGGATATTGGAAGACAATTTTCATACTAAGAAAACAGTACACTAGCTATAGACCAAAATCCAGAGTAGCCCATCACCGCAAAACTAAACCAAGAGAATGATTGATGGCTTAGTACACTTTCCAACTAAGGCAGGTTTTAAAGTAAATACGATAAATTTTCTGTTTGGATTTTGTAAAAATAAATAAAATGATTTTTATCCATTTAAACCATAAATTAATGTATAAATTTTTATTTGATAGCCCATTTAAATTTTTTTATGAATTTAGCTTAAGATAAAAAAGCTGAATAAAAGCCTCCATTTAAAAAAATAGCCTAAATAAATCAAATAAGAGAAATATATGCTCCAAAGTCAGATGTAGAAATTCGTTACATGTGTAGATTAGGCAAAATATTATTTTCCAATGAAAATTTCTTATTAGATATATTTGTTCCAATTTGAATTCATTCATGTATTATAACGATTTGGAAAATAAATATTAGTTTTTATATAGGAAATACAATTCCTATTTAGCTTTAATTCTACTAAAATATCAATTTGTTTCATACAACGTAGAATAATTTAACTTACAAATTTGGTTTCCATAAAATATAGAATGAATCTTATTTATCTTAAAGTATATCTTAATGATATAGAGAATAAATAAAATTTTAAATACTAATATTTGAACAACAATAATAAATAAACAATGAGTTTTCTGGGTATGAAATGTGACTCAAATTTGAAAAAAAAAAAATACCGAAAGAAGTTTAACATACATAGTATTATTATTATTATTAGCACCGCGTCTTACTACCCGTTCGGGTTATACGCACTTACGCTAATGTGTAATGGTAGGGTGATTGTGAGATGAAATGGAGGACCTACAGTTTAACGTGGAAACCGAACCACGGTGGAGACTTGGCATTCCTCACATTCACAAGTTGTGATTAATACACGTCTTGTCAGAGGTGAAGGAAGGGTTCGGCAATCAGATAAATCTGTGCCGGGACCGAGGTTTGAACCCCAAATCCACAGCACAGAAGTCTGACACCTTACCTCTAGACCACCAGGTCACCCAACATACATAGTACATTTTTATATTAGTAGGGTCTATGTTTAATTTTGAAAAAACTTCCATTATTGAAACAACTTTTTGGATGCAAAAAAAACAACTATCCGGACATGTGTCAACATAAATTATTTCAGCTACTCTCATCGCCAGCCACACACTGGTAAAAGAAAAAGGTCTTAGTTTTTTTTTTACAAGACGCAAATCTTTAGTATTTATAAAACACTCCACTAGATGGCAGGAACATCTCCACCCTCTAGCGGCAAGGTGGTGAACCAAGATGACACAAGAAATGAGGTAAGGAAGTTTGGTTAGCAATCAAGTTAAAGATAGCACAGAAGGAGAGTAGAAATGTGATTGAGGTTAGTGAGATTTTGAAGGGAAATATATTTCGAGAACTAAGAAAAGCGTACTTGGCGTCATTATGAAGGTTAAGATTAATTTTTTCTTAGTGTAAACTATTTAAATAAAGAATAGTTTATATAGTAGTTAACTAAATAAAAGTATTTATGTGACCACCGATGGCAGTTATCATTATTTTTATATATATACATAATTTAAACACCACGTCTTACTACCCGTTAAGGCTATATGCTTATATACCCTACCCTATAGGTCTTAGGTATTGGGGATGATAGATTTAGAGGAATTGTACCCACATTTGAGTGAAGGGAGAGTGGAAAACCATTTTGGACTAACCTCCCTCAGTACACCTGACAGGGATATGAACCTCGATCTCCCCGTCATTGGCTGTATTAGTATATATATTTATCTAATGATTACTGATATATATATATATATATATATTTATACATATTTAACTAAGCGTTACTGGTCTAATATCGTCACTTTCATGATTGGCTGGAATAGGAGGTCAGGGATCGAGTCCCGGTCATTTATGCTGAGGGTGATTTTCCTGAGTATCTTCCTGTTCTCTTTCTACGCTTATGTGGTTACATTTAGTCTAAAATCATACATTCTTTATTCCTAATCCATGATAGTAATTAATGTATTCGGGTAACTCGAGTGGGTGGTGAGACGTGGTGAGGAAATTAATAAATAAATAGACTCATTAGAATAAATATTTACGTATTAAATAGGCAAATACAAATTTACACTGTGGTGTACATTGATATGTCTTATTGGTTTATTCGATATGAAAAAATGGAAAACATTCAGATTCAATGTTACTTTTTCAAAACGTTAAAATATTACGCTTTAACGATCAAACCTGCCGTAAAAGACAATATTTATCTAATATTTAAGTCTATTAAGGATGTAAAATAGTTAGAAATGAGTTTAACCTCTCTAGGACTAATTTAAATATATATATATATTTAAAGCGGCGGGACCTGACCCCAGGACCTCTGAATATGTAGCCAGGAATTCTGACCACCAGGCCAGAAAGGCGATCTGCCAAATGTATATATTAAACAATAATATAAATAAATTTCCTTTTAAGCTGTTACACAAAGACTTATTAATCCTATTTAATTATCCGGGATTATTTAAAATTATTTAAATAATGAACGTAAATTAGCAATGCTTATTTGCCATGCATTCCCCCGTATTTTCCAAATAGAGGGCTTTTATTGGATATATGTTTTCTAAATTTAAATCGAATAAACGTCAGGTTCACAGGATAGTGATGTGTAGGACGTTGATCGAATCCAAAATGAGTGTATCGATCGTGTTTTTCCTAAATATTCCTCCTCTCTTCCTCCCGGCTAACCCTATAAATGCCCCTAAATGCGGATAATCTGGACGGGATATAGGATTAATTGTAAAATAATAGTAGCTAAAACAACAATAATTGAAAATTTCAGATATTTTAATTCACAAGTAGGAGATATTCTTGCAAATATTTCGGAAATTTTGTTTATTTTACATTAAAAAGGTCACTAATTTGATGATGCATAGATAATGACTGTCTGATAATCAATAAATTTTGTAACTCAAATAAAAATAAACTGTAAGAAGTTATATATTATATTGATTGAGTCATATTAAGTGCTTTATCCAGTCCTTCAAATTCTGTAACCACCAGTGAACATTATTTTTATTCGAATCCACTCCTAAGCTATATTATAATAAACACCCGTTGTTTAATGTTTCAATGATTATGCAAGATAGAGACGTTTAATGTTGTGATATATTAAATGAGTTGATATTTAAGGGACACCCAAATTAATAAGAAAATACAATTTAAATAATTTTTTTCTTTTGAATTAACACAATATATCCATACAACACTAACAAAATTGTAAAAACTTTATCTTATCAGTTAAAAATACTTTTGATATGAAAAAGTTACACACCAATTAGAAAATCGTTATCAACATGCCCCACTTCAGTGGAGTAGTTAGCTAACGCACTAGTTTCGTGCTGAGCTAGACTGCTGAGGACGGGAATATCAAGGTTCGAATATCGCTCGGGTGAACTGGGGTGGTTTTTTCCTTAATGGTGTTTCAATCTCCCTCGACGCAAATGCAGATTCACTTCCTCTATATTCAACCTTCTCAATTCCTAACCCATTAGCATAGTTAGTACTTGGAGGTATAATCCGTGCTGGTAGTAAAACCAGGTGCTAAGTATTTTTATTACTAATCAAAATATTTTATGTAACAATTCAAAGGTTTATTTATTGAAAAATTGTTACATGTGCGATGTCTTAAATTTTTGATGTGGAATACACATTGTGAAGAGCTATCAATTTCAAGTTTCCCTGCATAGTTATAAAATTACTATCCTAATAATTACTTAGATATCTATTTGAAGATACATTTATGCATTGACTAGAAGGAGTTTTTTAACATGTACTTATATTACTATCCGCTTTGGTGCCCAAATGATCTAAGGCGTCCCTCTCAAGTTTGATTGGCCTGCTGATGACGTGGGTTCGGTGTTTGAATTCTGGTCGGTTCCACTGAGGGTGTTATTATTATAGGTGGTTCCCCACTCTCACTCAACGCAAATGTGGGTATATTACCTCTAAAATTCTTCCTTCCTCATCCCTATCCCATTAGAGTAATCATCATATAGTTGCCCAAGATACGTTGTGGCGTAACTGCATTTTCTCTACTTTTCAGGAGAGCAAATATAACGTTTTCTTAAGATTTCAGTTTCATATCACAGATCATTACTCATAAACTAAACTAAAACAACAACAATTTTGATTCCTATAACTAGAATTTTTTTTCCCACCTTTTCAAAGTAGATACATCACTACATAAAATGTTTTATCTCCAAACGGTTATAGATACAGATACACAACTTCATCACTATATACTTCTTATCAAGATGAATATCATGCTACCAATAACTAAAAATTGCCATTATGGTAGTTACGCCAATACATCTCTTGGGTGATGATTATGCAAATAACCTGAACAGATGAACGTGTTAATAAAGAAATTATAATATTTATTTATAAGGAACAGAAATAATTTATATTTTAACCCAAAATCGTCTCTATCATACTCACGAAAATAAGCTATATAACTACCGTCCAGTTTTGGCAATACAATAAAACTTCAAATTTGAAAACACATTTAGATTAATAAATAAGATGCCAGTCTACATTTATATGATCTGTAAAAATAGGACCAAATTATGCCAGTTGATACACTTCTTATAGGGGGCATACTTTATCATACATTTACTTTTCAAACAATGGTGATATTATAGGCCTAGATAGTTTCAATTATAGTAAAGTATTTGGATTTGTAAAATCCAGATGAAAATAAATAGATATTTCTTAAGTATCTCTCATGTAATAAACTTAGTGGTAATTTCTTAAGAGCTATTATATATTTATTCTAAATGTGTTCAAAAATATTTATATGGTATATTTTAGTTACTAGCTAATTATGGCACGGAAGGTGGTAAAGAAGGAGTTGAGATTAAGTACATACACGTCCTCATAATAAATGGTAGACAATGTAAAATAGTGAAACTCTTGCCCGGAGAGGATTTTCCAGGAGAGACTAAAATTAAATAATGAAACTGAATTTCACATCATAGGAGCTTATCAATTTAAATGCATTAGTGAATTAGTAGATTGATCTTTATACCCAAATAAAGACAACAATTTGTAAAGGGCCTTCCACATAAAATTTAACTACTAGACTACTGATAGAATAACTTTTTAATTTGAGTGCAGATTATGTAGGCCTAGGCTTACGTCAATTCGTGGACATAATATATTCAATATTCATTTTAATTGGAGTTAACACCTTATTGACTCAAGTATTATTTATTCATGAGACATTCATTTGGACATACATATATATGGATGGCTAGTGGGCTATGAGATAAACGGAGCCAAAGGTTGGGTACCTTGATGTACGAATTTCCCTCTATTTTCCCCTAGAAAGTGGCATATAGTAAGACATTAAAATAAAATTAAAATAAATGTTTTTAATACATGGAATAAATTTAAGCTTATTATATCGAAGAACAGTAAATAAGCTTAATATTCTGGCTGTTGGAGTCAAACTGTCATCCAAGGATTTGTGTTTGCTGTAACAGGCTCTATCCGTTTATTTTCACGTCACCAATCATAATGCGTAAATATGTTAATGTAAGATAACTCCCCCGATGTTTTATTTACTAAAACATTTCTTAAAGTAAGCTTTATTGCTGTAGTAAGAAGTCCCCTTCCCATGAAATTGAATCTTAACTACGAGCTTGTCCATTGATACAAAGTATAACACATTTCATTGCAAACTTAATAAACGAAAATGTAAACGCAATACATTGTATATTTGCATTTTATAGAACAAAAGACTTCATTAAACTAAATTATACATTAATATATATTTATCACAAGTGAGGCTTGTTTTCAAAAACATAGCCTACAAAAATCAATGGAGGGAGGAGAGACCTCGCCAGTGCGCTCTATTAGCTGTGGTTGGTACCTTTAGAGCTGTGGAGTATTGAGGAAGCAGAATATGAAGGAGAGTGTCTCGGACTTGGAAAAGTTTTCGAGTGGCTTAGTTTTTGGAGAAGTGGTGCGTTAAGCCGTCTAACAGGAATTCAAATACAGTTTCAACACATATTAAAAATATATATCATTTATAGCGAGGAATTAATGAATGTGTATAAAGATGAATATTTGACACCTTTACATAGCATTTTTAATTGGCTAGTTCAACGAAAGTTTTATCAGAATCGTGATCAGCTCCAGTGGATGGCAATGTACTAAACATTAAAGGCGTCCAGAATTGTTTGAATGTAACGTGGAGCTTAGGAATTTAATTCCTGTTGGGTAGATCTAGAGTTTTTTTTTTAATGACTGCCCACTCTAAATTCACGCAAATCTGAGCTCATTTACTGAAAATTCTTATATTCTTCATATCTAATTTACCAAAGTAATAAAATTTAAGGATAGTTTGGTTGGGTAGTATGAATCGGTGCGGAAAAAACACAATAAAATCTACGTAATTTAATAGGCTGTATAGAAATACTTGGTGGGATATACTATCACTTCATATGACAACAATTCATATTAAAATAGCTGTTCTGAAGCTCCAAAACGCAAAAAAAAAAGTACTCAATTAACATAAAATTTTATTTTACTACACTATCTACTTTATCAGTTTGAGGAAGAGTAGACCTCTTTCTATCGCCATTTCCCACTAAATTTCATTGTTATAATATAGAGTCTGAACTACTAAATTCTGCCTAATACCCACAAAAAATTTTTAAATAACTAAATTTTTATAAAATTCCGTTTAAACAAATTGATATCTATCACCTTCAATTAGGTATGAAACCATTAAAAAATAAAATTATTTAATAATGCCGAACTTCTAGACGTCTACACTGAGTTTTAGTTACTCATTTGTCCAAACCAGACATTCTAAACCTCATGCTTGAAGAAAACATCTTCAGGACAGCCATACTTTGGAAATTTGAGCTTGAGAACCAAACATCAAGCGCGAATTGATTGTACTCTCATTGAGCACGCTTGTACAGTACATCTATAGTTTAAAGTCATCCTTAATAATTGTTTGAAAACACCGTTTAGAACTAGTTATAGCTCGGCCATGATATTAAATGTAATATGTACAGTACCTATTATAAGCATACATTTATGGTAAGTAAAATTAAAATATTTAAACTATTAGATAAACAATAGTTTTTACTTTATCGCCACCTTATAGGTAGAGACAATATTGTGATTGTAAAATTATATATAATTCAATATTTTGATCATTTCGACGTTTCATGATCCCACGAACCCTAAAAAGTCGTTTTTGCAATGCCAGCCGTCTGTGTGTCTGTTTAACCCTAATATTAAGAGTAGTTTAATAAAGGGAGAAAAGAGAAAATTCATTTTTTTCAAAATCGGCTTCAACGGTTTTGATTAAATTCGTCTCTAGGAGTTGATTGAGATTATAAATAAAATAACTTTTTAAATTTTCCCATTAAAATTAGGTTTAGGGTACCCTACAGAAGCAAAAGTTCCCTTATCTCCACAACTATTTGTGATATTAAATAATTTATCATTGCAAAAGTTTAGTTCTATTAAAAATAAAAAGTTTTATTTGAAATATATATTTATAGAACCAATAATTTATGGGATATTGGCAAATATTATGTAGTTCAATTTTGTCATCTTTAGTTGTACAGATACTTCTTAAGTTTTAACGTATTAATTCATCTAATGCTATACAGTAAGTAAACAAGTAAGTTTCTCAAAAAGTGTATGTTCTTTTTCCTTTAACTAACTTAGGAGATAATTTTTTACAGCAATGATCTATCTCTATAATTGTATACTTAATAGTAAATATTTACCTTTTTTATTGGTCTAAATTTATAAATGAGGAATTTATTAGCAATCCAATAGTCATAAGTTGGGAAACCTCTAATATAATGTCGACAATTTTAACTGAAATAAAATTTTGAATGCGAAGTGTTGACCCTTGTGGACCCAATACCCAGTTTATTTTGGTTCAAATATACAAATGATTACTATAATTATTTAAAAATAAAATAATAATTTTAAAGCCGAGTGTCAAAAAATATTTTACTTAAGTATAACGCAATTTTTGCCCGGGTTTGCTAGTGTATATTATTTCGTTTCATATATAATAAGAGTTTTGAGTAAATATATCCATTTTTAAACAATGAAATGAAAAAGTCCGTACAGAGTTCCGTAATGTTTATTTTACAATATCTTGATTATTTTTTATCTAATTTATTTGAAAAGCAAGGGAGCTATATAGAATATTCTTGGAGCTTTAGCAACAAAAGTCAAAATAAAGTGGTTCTTAATTTGATAATAGACGATTGCTTAAAATAACAGATTGCTTCAATTTATTTTTTATTTTAAGTATATCGTTGGAAATTAAAAAAAAAATATTTCATAATAATTCAAGTGATATGCTAACAAGTTTTTATAGTAAGTAAATCAAGCGTTCAGCAAGATGGTTATTTTAATAATAATAGTTCAAGAAGTAAGGGACTGAGAGATTATTTTAAGATCTCATCTCACGGCCTGAATAATTGACACGAAATTACACTAAACCAGGAATTGAACCAAAGTGTGGTTTTATATATTTTGCATTAAACAACAATGAAACTTTTTTATTATTATTATTATTATTATTATTATTATTATCTTGTAATTTTTGAAACATGGTAACATGGTTTTACTGGTCTCAATTCCACGTTTTTCTAAAGTATAATACAATCAATAGCAATAGAATGTGACGTCTTGTATTGCATACTTTGGTTAGGTGTCATCCATGGTATTCGATGGACTTTTAAAGCAAGTGGACTCACATAAGCGTGGAGAGAGGGCAGGAAAACCACATTTATTGCTTCCAGCCCTCAACCCATGACTTTTCAATTCAGTATATTCTGAGCCTGATGAATTAACCAATGTCATTAACAGTGGAAGTACTGATTATATTATATTATATTAATTATATTATATTATATTATATTATATTATATTATATTATATTATATTATATTAATTATATTATATTATATTATATTATATTATATTATATTATATTATATTATATTATATTATATTATATTATATTATATTATATTATATTATATTATATTATATTATATTATATTATATTATATTATATTATATTATTAAACATCTTATAGCCAACGAAACCCTAAACATTACAACTTATATTACATACACGAACATAACATTTTAGTATTCACTTATGGATTCAGGATGAACCGATAGTCAAATTATTATTATATCCTTCAGCAGCACTTGGACTCGAACTGAAGTGTCATATAAACTTGGTGCTCCATATATGTGGGCAAACGTAAACAGGGGGCAGTTTCGTCTATTGAAGTTTATCATTGACGAGGGGAAACCAATTTTATAATACAGGTGGATGTATTGAGATGATTTTTCAAAAATATTTTACCAATCACCGTCCGCGAAAATGTGGGTATATTTTTGAACAAATCTACCTGTCTTATCCCATTAATGTAAAGAGATGGTTATCACGAAAGGGTGGTAATATGAGGTGCATGAACAATATACAAAAATGTTATGTTAAAACTCTCTAATCACTTAGTCACGGAGATACACGCTTACATATTATGTGAAGAAATGTGTTTTGTTTTTACACATATTACCACTCTATATGGATGCAAAATTTGGTTAAAAACCAATATTATTCGTCTACTTGCAAATAAAGTCCATGGCCTAGTTTCTCTTCTCGATTCTAGATCCCTCGCCAAAAGAGGTAAAAAGTTTCTTGCTGTTATGTAAACTCACCCCCCACCCCCCACGCTGAGTCTCGTCTTGGTAGCAATGGGCATGCCTACTTACGTACGCGTTTTGCCAAAGCTTGCGCACGAGTTAAAAATACGAACGAAAAAAAAAGGGATTTGAAAAAAAGGTTAAAAAAAAAAGAAATATACTGCAAAACTCCGCCCAGTTTTCTAGGATGACGCAGAAAATAAGCTCATATATCTTTTAGTATTTTTTATTTACTCTTTCTATTTTAGAAAAAAAAATTATACTCCCTTTACACCTTTACACCCCTCCTTATTTAAACATTCTTCTTTTCTCTCTCTGGTAATCTACTTTTCTTGTTCACCTTCCCCTCTTGCTTTAATAACAATTCCACTGTCCTTCTTGAAACACCACTGCCTGCCCTCTTTTGCCCCTAACTTGCTCCTGGGAAAAAAAAGCTCTCTTTTTCTAAAGCGACGACTCGAGCTAAGATCGATATTTTGAGAAGCTGCCCTCTGATTGGTCGAGAAAATAACACCTTCCTCCTTTTATTTCTCCACTTTAGTTTAGCTTACCCCCTTTCGGTATCTTTTGAATATATATATATACGTACATAAGTATATAATATATTTTCTTTCTTCGTCTTTGCTTCTTCTTCTTCCCACCGACGATTTATAAATGAAGGTAACGAGACAGTGAAGAAAATGGGAAAATTGTTTCTTGCTTGGATATAGAATTTTTTCATAACCAACTTTAATTATTATTTTACCTGTATAGTTTTAAAATCATGTATAACTCTCAATAGACATTTACAAATATATTTCCAGCATATTATCTTAGTAATAACAAGTATCTCGCATCGATAGGCGTGCGGACAAGATGGGGAAGCACATCTAGTAAAGTCAGGCTGAATCTATTATTATTATTATTATTATTATTATTATTATTATTATTATTAGCACCGTGTCTTACTACCCGTTCGGGTTATACGCACTTACGCTAATGTGCAATGGAAGGATGATTGTGAGACGAAATGCAGGACCTACAGTTTAACGTGGAATCCGAACCACGGTGGAGGCCTGGCATTCCTCACATTTACAAGTTGTGATTCATACACGTCTTGTCAGAGGTGAAGGAAGAGTTTGGCAATCAGACAAATCTGTGTCGGGACCGAGGATTGAACCCCGGACCCTCAGCACAGAAGTCTTACACCTTACCCCTAGACAACCAGGTCACCAATAGTTTGGATCTAGAATACCAGCCTGGTTTATGGAAGTGGTTAGTTCCTAAAGGTTGTTCCACTAACCCTACACATAATGAGTGTACAGTTCTTCTTATAAGTTTTACCTACCTTATATTTACCCTATTAGTTTAATCAATTGCTGGCAGCCTAGATGGGTGCTTGTTAATAGCCGTGCGTATAAAATTCTTAATATAAACATACATATATATATATATATATGTCTGGGTAATACCAGAAATTTATTACACTAATAAGGTCAATATAAGGTAGGTAGAACTTATATGAAGAATTGTACACGCATTAAGGGTAGGGTGAGTGGTAAACTATGTATGCATATTATATATATATATATATATTTATTTATATTTATATTTATAAACAGAGAGTTGGAGACAAAGGGATCTTCACTACAGTATCTTCTTTTGTCATTATACATACAGGGTGGGGCCGAAACAATAAGAAGATAATTAACTTGAAAATCAACACTTTAATTGAAAAGTAAATATTCACTAGCTTAATAAAAGCAAACTACAATACAGTTTTTTACTTTTTGAAGATAATGTCACTCGGGTGAGCTCCACCAGACGTCAGACAAACCTCAGCACGTTGTACATCACTTTCCTCAGCACATATCGTCTATTTATGGTTTACACCCCACCCTGTATCATATATATATATAGGCACGTTAATTAATTTTTTTTACTTGTTATAATATATTAATATTAGATAAGGGTTTTTTTTTGTGATTTTGTATGTGTGCTTATAACAATAGAACCACTAAATGGATCTGGATATTTTTTATAATATCATTTAGGGCCTCTTAGGAACCGTTTTATACCGTTTTATAGTGACCAGCGAGCTTACTTTTTATGAGCTAAGCAGTGGTATTAAAACCAATAAGATTAATGTTTTTTTTTAATAATTCTTAAATACACGTGAACAACGGCTATTCTATATTAATATAATATACAGAATGGCCATAAATTCTTGACACATAGAAAAATACAAAGATACACAAATATAAAAAAATAAACGAGCTCATACTTGTTCTTAATACATAAAAATATAAACATACATAAAAAAAAGTTTCAGGACATTAAATGTTATTATTGTTGACCAGCTTTGTTTGGTGAGCCACCTTTTTAGCCTTTTCCTATGTGTCCAAACTTAATGGCCACCCTGTACTATTGAATATGGTATTTATTTGTTTTCTTTCTAACATATTTACCAAGAGAAAATATTTATTGAAAATCCAGGAGCCATCTTAATTTTAATTTCTAAATATAATGAATGGTTTTGTTTGGTTGGTTACTTTGTATTCACACTAGCAGGTAATAAATGTTTCATGCAAATAAAAATCATACACACAACGTTCCAAATATTTATCAGATTATATCTTACATTTACATTTAAAATCATGTGTACAGACAAATATATTACTTCTGGAATTTAAATGTAGTTTAAGCTGTAGAGTATCAAAGGAAATAATCATATACATAAAATATAATGTATATTCGTGTGTAAACTGTGTAACCTCAAGACCTTAGCACTTGGGGAAACCTATATATAATGTATATTCGTGTGTAAACTGTGTAACATCAAGACCTTAGCACTTGGGGAAACCTATATATAAAGTATATTCGTGTGTAAACTGTGTATACATCAAGACCTTAGCACTTGGGGAAACCTATATATAATGTATATTCGTGTGTAAACTGTGTAACATCAAGACCTTAGCAGTTGGGGAAACCTATATATAATGTATATTCGTGTGTAAACTGTGTAACATCAAGACCTTAGCACTTGGGGAAACATATATATAATGTATATTCGTGTGTAAACTGTGTAACATCAAGACCTTAGCACTTGGGGAAACATATATAATGTATATTCGTGTGTAAACTGTGTAACATCAAGACCTTAGCACTTGGGGAAACCTATATATAATGTATATTCGTGTGTAAACTGTGTAACATCAAGACCTCAGCACTTGGGGAAACCTATATATATAAGGGTGTGCATGCTTGGATTAGAGTTTTTTACTTTTATCTATAGTCATAGTTTACCCCATAGACTACTGGACTACCACCATGGCTGACCCAAAACTAAGAATAAGGAAAATATAATTTGCACACTTATTTTACGAAATATGAAGTTGTGAACCTTGAAAGTTTCTCTTTAACTTTGGAAGCCAGATTTTTAGACTGCTTGACCACTTGTTTGGGTATCTCGCAAATTCATAAACCTAAAATACTATAATTTGACATATGCATAAACCTTTAAGGTATCTATATTTTGTAATATTGATATATTTATGCATTAAACCACGTAAATGTTGAGTTAAGCAACTCCTAAATAAACAACCTAGAGATCTAAGACTTTGACTATACATTTAGCTAAATTTCAACATATGCCTATCCAAACTCACACTATTTATTAATTAATAGCTCAAGTGTATTTATTATTTCACTAACATTAATTGATTCCGACACAATAGCTCAGTCGGTATATTGTCTCTCCACTTAGCTAAGTGTCACAGGTTTGAGTCCTGACAGGGCTGAATTAATTATCATTGGTGAAACGTGCGTTTCCCCTTTCACAGTGATGAAGTAACGGTCTGGGGATGGTTGTCGTGTTTTTTCTAGATTTAAGTGAGTTTGTAGGTCATGTGCTTATATTATCAGTTAGTTCAGAAAGTACATGTTAAATACCTCAGATAGTACATTCATTGCGAGCCTGATGCCTAGAACCTCTACACCACAATTTTGTGAAACTCTATAACCATGAAACATATAAATATAAATTTTGGCCTGGGCCTGCATACTTAGTATTCACAGGTCTTAGTTCGGGTGTATTTTTTTACTTTGACATTCTATTCAAAGTTCTACGTCTTGGAGCACTGGCCAACTGAGTGGTGTCAACTCCAAAACCAAAATACCTAGATGAATGAAACTTCGAAAACTCATTTTAGAAAAAATGAATACATGTAACTCAAGCGTTTTTGTTTTAGTGATATATTTTTATTTACTGTAGGTCTGATGTCTATGACCATTCAGCCACCAGTCCTGGTAACTAAAAAAAAATCTTAAGTTTAACATAAAATTACGTGGTTGGGGAAACTTTAAGGTGTACACTTTTGACGTTTCCTTAATTTTACATATATCATGTGTTTGACCGCTAAAGCCACGTGATTATCAGTGTAGTTGTAACTTTGCATTTTTTAACCTACATGGTGAGATCTGAGGGTGTACGGTTCGGTGTATATTTTTTTAAATAATATATAGCGAGTTTGATGCCTTATACTCTTCAACCAATGGTGCACGAACCTTTAAATCAATCTATTAATAAATCTTCATCTTTATATACCGGTCCCTACTTAGACAAATATTAAATTTGTGTATACTAAGCGCATTTAAAACCAAATACATCCATTGAAACCTTGAACAATTTTACTAGCGTTTCGGCTAACTGTAATACCAAGAAATATAGAAAGTAGAAGAATGGCATGGGCCTAGGTCCTTAAGCTAAGCTTTGTTATATCTTAAAAGCATATTATGAACCTGACGTCTTAGGCCCCTTAGTCACTGGGGGTAAGTTCTCAAATAAAGGAGCAAACTATTACAATTGTAAGTTTGATGTAGTTACTTAGTTATACTAGTATAAATATTGTTCCTCAGTTTGTTTATTTGTACTTTTATATATAATGTAGCCTGATGCCTTTGACTGAATGACTATCCGTGCGGGTGGCTAAAAAAATATAGTATTTATGACTTTTATTCAGGGAAAAGTGAGAGTGTATATGTTTTTTTTTACTTATACGTATATTACGAGTCTGAAGACTTAATTCACGTAAATATTGGTCTGTGATGTTAAAAAAATTCTAATACTGGTTACGATAAGTATGGACTGTTTAGTTGAGTAACGCTTTGTTTTGTCTCGAAATTTATAATCAAGGAAATATTTTAGCTTTTAATACAAGTTATGTGTACAAACAAAGCGAGTAGTAAGAAGTGGTCAAAAATTGAAGGAATAATTACTTGTAACTTGTACTTGTAACATAATCCAGCCTATGCTGATTTGTTTACACTGAAAGGAATCTGTCTTACATTGATGGACTACACTATGACCCTATCTTATAAGATGCACCATAGAGGAACCATTCAAGGTAAACTTGTTACCTTTCAGGGTTTATTAGTAATATTAGGTGTTCTGTCATACGACAGGTACATTCCTTTTGTCAGTGAACTTGAACCGCCAATGTACCCTGCCCTCTGCCTGCTCCTTCAGCTCATAGAATTTTTATCTTTCTTTTAAGTGGTCTAATATTTGAATCCTTCTTCATTTTAATTTCCTCTTTCCTTCAAACGTTCCTTCTATGACGTCAACAAAAAGGGGTTTTCAAATACAAATAAAACATTTTAAGGAGTATACTAAAAATGAGTACATATATTAATATTAAAACACCATCACCATTTACTCAAATTTATTGTAATATACTCACTTATATAAAGTGGAAACACAACATGACAATACACAAATTAGCCATAGATTTTAAAAAGGATAATAACTCGTCTAAGAAAAACAAATTATATGGAATCTTAGCTAAGTTTAGAATACCGAAAAACTTGTCAAGATAAATGGGGTATGTTTGACTGACACACGTGGCAGTTTACGGGCTGGATGTTATTTATCAGATACTTTAGGAACATATAATGGGTTGAAACAAGGAAATGCACTTTCCCCATTACTCTCTAATATAGCCTTTGATTATGTTACTAGGGTAGTGCAAGAGATTGGGGAAGGGTTGACATTAAACGATACAATGCATCTAATACGATATGCAGATGATCTAGCTTTTTTTTGGCCAATTGTATGGAAGCTGATAAAACAAATATAGAAATTTTTATTAGAAGCTAGTAAAGAAATAGGTTTAGAAGTGCACACCCAATAGACAACTTATATGATCACACAGCGAACACATATTTGGGACAATAATTTAGAAATTACTTTTAAAAACATATCATTTGACAGGGTTAATGAGATTAATTATCTAGGAATAATTTTAACTAGCAATAACAATATTAAAGTGACCTGTCTCAGTGGCATAGTTAGCTAACGCGCTAGTTTAATGTAGAGCTAGACTGCCGAGGACGGGGAAATAAAGGTTCGAATCTCGCTCGGGTGAACTTGGGGTGGTTTATCCTAAATTGTTCTCCACTCTCCCTCCACGCAAATGTGGGCTCACTTCTTCTGTATTCAACCTTCCCAATTTCTAACCTATTAGCGTAATTAGTACTTAGGCATATAACCTGAACGGGTAGTAAGATGCGTTGCTAAATGATGGTAATAATAAATTATAAAGTGGAAATCAGGAAAATAAAACAATTAGGAAATGCATGCTATTACTCGGTCAAGTTGACATACTCCCACCTGCTGTCCAGGAATGTAACACTCATAATCAAACAATAATTTTACCTGTTGTTCTCTATGGGTGTGAAACATGGTCGCTTACCTTACCTGACGAAAAAACTTCAGGGTGTTCCAAAACACGGTGCTTTGGAATATATTTGGTCTTAAAATGGATGAGGATACTGGGTAGTAGAGGAGCTTACATAATAATCAGTTACATACCATTTAATTATCTCAAGACTTTGTTTCGATAGTCAAGTCTCGTAGTTTACGTTAGGCAAAACATGCAGCGTGAATGGGAGATTCTAGAACCTTGTTCAGGGTACTGACTGACAAGCCCAATGACCTAGAACGCAGATGGGAGGATAGCACTATAATGGATCTGAAATAGATAAGGTCGACTGGGTAGACTAGCTCAAGACCGGGATAGGTGGCTTTTTTTTTTTGTAGGTGCACTAATGAGTTTTGAGTTACTAATGCCCTAGAATAAGTAAGTAGGTAATACTCGCTTAAAACATGTCTTTAAAACTAACGCTATTAACTTCTTAAATTAAGTGGTAATTATTGTATTAATGTTTCTTTGGGAAATTAGTTGTATAAACGTAAAGAGTAAATGAAAACTCCCAAGTGAAAGATATAATGTAGAGAATTCCATAAATTGTGTAGTGCCAGGAATCCAACTCCAATATTATAGAAATAGTTTACAGAACGTAAAGTAATTCCAGCATACAAGAAGAAATGGCTAAATTTGCAAGTAGCTTTCATGTATTTTATTTCGAATTATTAATATGCACTTTCTTGATCAACAGATTATAAATCATCACATAAACTACAAACTCACTTAATTCTATAATAAATACGACACCCATTCCACTGATCATCAATATATCTCTTTGAAAGAGGAATGTCTAATTCATAAATGATACATATTTCACCTACCAAAGAATCAAACCTGGGGACCTTAACTAAATTTAAACATGTGCTACAAACTGAACTAGAGTATTTGGCAGCTCGTACGTTAATACTACTTTAGAAGAAAAATACAAATATGTACAGTACTGTATATCTCCTTATATATAATTTGATAAGGCCGTTTCCGGTAATAGAAATTACGAGGAAATGACTGAACAGATTTTGACAAACGACCACTAAATTTAACGGTTAGGAGTCCAGGATGTCGGGGAAAATTAGTAGTTTTCCATGAAAACCCGATTTTTATAAAGAATTTTCAGTTTTTCATTCTTTGTTTAATCACCATGGAAACCTTTATTTGATGCATGGCTGTAAATCTCTAAGTAAAATATATCTCTTTGGCTAAGAAATAATAACTAAATCTTTAATTGTTGGTCCGAACACATCACAAATTTCTCTTTGGAGGAATAATTCTCTTTGGATACTGATCATAGCACATCTAAATTGAGATTCCTAAACTGGGGAAACATGTCATAGTGGAATTTTGTTATCGTTAATTCGCATTTAAATCAATAATATTGAGCATATTTTGTAATTTAAAAAGTTAAGTTCGTGAAAATATTGTCAACATTTTGTTTTGCGCCTGATAAAATAATGTTTAAATATGCGTTAGTATGTATTATAAGCTCAAAAACGATAAAATTATCTTGAATAATGTCTAAAAATAGATATTTTAACTTTCTAAGTATGAGTTTTGATGCTAATTTTTTTTTCAAAATTATTGGTTTTGAGGTTCATTTTAGCAAATAGTAAAACGCTGGTCATAACACATCTAAATTGAGATGCCTAAATTGGTAAAACATTTATTTTTTATTGGACTGTTATCGTTAATTCGCATCGAGCATAATTTGAAAATTAAAAGGTTAAGTTTTTGAGTTGGTAAAAATCTTGTCTACGTTTTGTTTCGCGCATAGTAAAATGATGTTTAAATATGTTTTGGTATGTATTGTAAGCTCAAAAACAATAAAATGATCTTGAATAATATTTAAAAATAGTCATTTTAACTATCTAAATGTGAGATTTTGTATTAATTTTTTTCAAATAATGGGTTTTGATGTTCATTTTAGCAAATAGTAACACAATACAAATACATAAGTTAAGCTATGTTTTCATTTTACCACCTAATTTCGAGGATATGATATTTAAAAGTAATGTTTTGTGTACCCCATCTATATTTTTATATTCTTACAAATACATTAAGTTAATTTAATATTATAACAAACTTATCTGATTATTACCCTCTAAACTCTTAAAAATAGTTTATAAATCAATATTGTTAATTAGGGTAGCTACCCCGATTACACCCCCTTAATCATAAAGCATCGAAATGAAACATCTTTATTTTTCCTAATTAGTTTATATGGAAGAAATTAGTGATGAGTGAATGAGGGAGTGAGTGAATCAGTCAGGTCTTTCGATTTTATATATAGAGAGCCCGTTTCCGGTAATAGAAATTACGAGGAAGTCGCTGAATATATTTTGACAAACGACCTTTCATTTAAAAGGTTAGGAGTTCAGGATGTCGGTAAAAATAGCAGTTTTCCACTAAAATCTAATTTACTCAGAGAATGTTCAGCTATTTATTCTTTGTTTACGTCACCATGGAAAAACTAATTTGTGCATGATTGTAGATATATAGATATATATTTAACCCTGGTTACAAATAATACCAAATCAACACTTACATGGTGTAAATAAATGGTACGGCACACCGCACAGACTTTCTCTCTCTTTCTATAAACTCGTAAGATTTCTGAACGGAATAATATACATTGTATCATCACCACTCCACATAAGAACACGCATAAAATAATATACAATGATATATAATCAATGAAAAAAGAGGCGCATCTTTGTCCACCTAAGAACATTTCAAACAGTTTAATGTCTTCCACAAGGGTCAACACTTCGTATTAAAATTTC
>CABFWB010000119.1:40946-55457 GCA_902151455.1 Timema bartmani | reverse complement strand
TATATATATATATATATATATATATATATATATTGTATTGTTCATTATTATCCTTCCTCTTCTTTGTCTTTAAATATTTGCTTCTGCTCCTATGTATAATTTAATAGGTTCTTTTCATGTAATTTAAACTAGGAGAAAGTCGTTGAACCGATTTTGACAAATGTCCAATCATTTTAAAGGTTAGAGGTTTGAGATGTCGGCATATATAGTAGATTAAAACAAAAATCCAAATTTTCTAGCTAATTTCCCATCATTTCCTTCTGTGTGGGGAGTGGTACATTTGGATAATCATTTATTTTCATCACCTTGGAAACCATGGTTTATTTAGTTGTATATCACTAAATAAAATATTTCTCTTTGGTTAAAAATAATACCTCGATTTCTACTTGAGTGTTTTGGTGCAACAAATATATATATATATATATATATATATTATATAGAAATACCATATATATACACTATACATACTATATAAAATACTATATATAAACACTATATATAATATATTTATAATATATATAAAATATAATATACTATATATAATATATTATATTTTTACAATATATATTGCTGGTAGAAGGGTCCTTTTAAAATTCTCATCGTGGCGTGAAGGAGGAAAACTTGCTTTTTGATTCAAATTAAATACCGAAAGATAAATATCTATGTAAAGTTGATAGGCTTTGACGAGTAAACTTTTGACTAGAAAGTTGAGTAAGGAAAAATTATATAAAAATGTTCCCAATAAAAAGTTAAGAATATATTTTAGTGCAATAATCTGTAACCATCGCTGCAACGATCCACTAGTCTTTTATATAGACCTAATTTGATAAGCCCATTTCTGGTAAAAGAAATTACGAGGAAAAGACTCAACAGATTTTGACAAAGGACCTCTCACTTTAGTGGCTAGAATTCCAGCATGTCGGGAAAAATATTATTTTTCCAAAAAAACCCGATTTTTACAGATAATTTTCCGTTTTTCATTCTTTGTTTAGTCACCATGGAAACCGTTATTTGCTGCATGGCTCTAAATCTCTAAATAAAATATATATCTCTTTGGCTGAAAAATAATATCTCAATCTATATTTGTTGATCCGAACACATCACAGTTTTCTCTTTGGATGCTGGTCATAACACATCTAGATTCAGATGGCAAAACTGGGGAAACATTTATTTTTTATTAGAATGTTGCTAGCGTTAATTCGAATTTAAATAAAAAAGTTGAGAATAATTTCTAAAATTAAAAGGTTAAGTTGTTAAGTTCGTGAATATATAGTATACGTTTTGTTTTGCGCCAGATAAAATGATGTTTAAATAGGTTGAGTTATGTAATATAAGCTCAAAAACGATAAAATGATGTTTAAATATGTTAAGTATGTATTATAAGCTCAAAAAACGATAAAATGAATTTGAATAATGTTTAAAAATAACCATTTTAACGATATAAGTATGAGTTTTGATGTTCATTTTATTCAAATAATGGGGTTTTATGTTCATTTGGGCAAATAGTAACACAATACTAATATATAAGTAAAGCTACGTTTTCATTTTATCGGTTAATTTTTTAAGGATATGATATTTAAAAGTAATGCTTTGTGTATTTAATCTATTTTTCACATTCTTACAAATGCATTAAGTTCAGTTATGTTTCCATGTAGCTATTTAATTTTGAGGGAATAATATTTCAACGTACCATAATGTTTGAGTACCACATCCATATTTTCCCATTTTCTTTTTCTATCAGACTCTTATCACACTCTCACACACTCTCTCATACAATCTCTCACACTCATGGTCGGGTGTGATGAGGAAGTTTTTCCTAGGTGGTTTTTCATTTTCTCTCCAAGCAAATGTGAGTGTCCTACCTTTAAATTTACACTTACTCATCCCTAATACATTAGAATAATGAATACATTTACGAATAGACCAAATGGGTAGAAATAAGGGGTGAAAATAAAAATGAATCATTGATTGCGTTGATAGATTGTACATTTCACTTGTAGTGAGATTTTACAGTGGTGACGGGATGTACTATGGTTCTAGGATACAAGGATTTACAATAGTGGAAACGAGAGGTGTAGGTTGTCTACCTTTCTGGGTAAACGAAGTGTACAAACAATAAACTCTTATACCATACCATCGCTAAGTACAATGGTTTACTGGTTCTGAGTGGGTGAGAGATTGAATCCCAGCTGGATGCTGTGAGGAATTTTTTCCTTGTAGTTTCTGTATCTCTCTCCAAGTATATATGTTTCCGCCATCTATGTTTCTTAGTTTATTATCTACCAGAAACACTAGTAACGATGTATACTGTATCATGCATTCAAAGAATGTTCTTTTTTATTTCTCATGTATAGAGAAAGTATTGTAATGGCAAAAAATAGATCTTGAGATTTTGACGAAATTTTACGTTTTATGTGAACCTGAACCCAATAAAGTGGACTTTACAATTCTCTCTGTCCACATGTTTGTCTATCGTTCTGTCTCTGGCAACGCATTCAAAACGGTTCTCTGGATTTTGCTCAAACTTGATATTTATATATATATATAGGACTATACTTCAAAACGATTTTTTTAAAACCATAGCCCTTCAATTAAGGGCAGACTACCGAGGAGTACATTTTTTAAATTCCATATTTTTTGGAAATGGCTGTAGCCATTTTGATTAAAATGCAAATCTAGAATTTGTTTGACATGGCAAATAGCACTCTATAATTATTTTTTTTTTCAAAAATTCACTGAAAGGTGGTTTATGACTATTTTCCTAAAATTTGAAATCTTTTACAAGAGGCTTTAACAATTAGGTTGTATATCAATGTATATTTTTCGAATGTTTGGCATGAGAAATAGTAGTGTATACGTATTTGTTGAGTAAAAATCTCATTTATGGGTAGTTTACCAATTACTGATTTTTCAAAAACTAGAACTATTTATAAAAGATCATAGCGATTTGGTTCCAAATGTATATCTTGGGAGTGTTTGAAATGACTAATAGCTATGTACTGTACACTTTGTATCGGTATAATATCGGTAATTAAACTTTTACTGAGGAGTGATTTTTGAGAATTCCAAATATTTTAAAAATAGCTGTAACGATTTTGCCTAAAATGTATATCTGGGAAGTTTTTGCCTGGATACTAGTTTTTGGATGAAAATGTTGCTATGTGTACTAATGATTGTTTTATTTTAATTTGAGTATTTTTAAAAATGGCTTAAAAATTTGGTTCAAAGTTGGTAGTGGGAGACTATATACCATATTAATAATAATGTATCTTTATTTATCTAAAGTAAATAAACTTAATGGTATTTTACTTACAAGAAATTATAGGTAATTTTATTGTTTTGGAAATTGATTTTGAAGATTTATTCAAATTGAAGTCAGTGAAAAGATCTTCATTATAAAAAGGAATACGTTTTAATTTTTACAGTATCAAATAATTTTAGGGTAGCTTACAAATAATAATTTTGAAAATTTTAATTTGTTTTATATATTTGAACAATTTATCCAAAAATGTCTGTATAAAGAGTGGTTATTGTAATTAACAAGATGATGTGTTCGTTTTTATGAACAAAACTTATCCAAGAGGAGAGTACTGAAAACCTCTTTGTTTGAAATTTTTCTTCTGAGCTATATTGCAATATATGAGAAAGAGTATGTACTAAGTCTTGCCATTTAGGCCTATTTAATATGCCCAAAGTGTACACCTTAAATAATTTTCTAAGTATGCATCTAAAGTGACTTTTTCTTAATCAATTGATTTAAAACACACAAACAATGTTCACACACTGATATTTCAATAAATAAGCTAGATATTCCAAGTTTAATCTTTCTATGGTGACCTGGCGGTCTAGGGGTAAGGTGTCGGACTTCTGTGATAGGGGTCCGGGGTTCAATCCCCGGTCCTGGCACAGATTTATCTGGTTGCTAAACCCTTCCTTCACCTCTTACAAGACGTGTATTAATCACAGCTTGTGAATGTGTGGAATTCCAGGCCTACACCGTGGTTCAGATCCCACGTTAAACTGTAGGTCCCCCATTTTATCTCACAATCATCCTACCATTACACATTAGAGTAAGTGCGTATAGCCGAACGGGTAGTAAGAAGCAGTGTTAATAATAATAATAATAATTCATCTTTATATTTTTCTTGGATTAGAAGATACGCAAACAAATTGTCACGTGGCTTAAGGCGTTGTGATCGTACGTATCATTTGTAAATGGAAAATAAATTACGCTTCAAGAGAACACACACTAAAATTTCTTGAAGTACGCAAGCCTAGGAATGGTTTCGGCTTATTGTTTATCTTGGTTTTAGCGATACCTAGGCTCCTTCCTCATCCCTACCCCATTGGTTTAAATATGAGAATAGACAGGATGTGTGGGTAGCAAAACACAAAAAATGAATGAAAATGTATACTGCTATAGTATATTTGACCATAAATCCTTTATTAGCATAACAATTGTTTATAAATCATTCAACTCATTACATGCCTTAAAATTAATTATTTTTGGAAATATTTAAAAAAATTTGCGTTATTTTATCACAAACTCAAGATTATATTATTTTAATTAATTAGAATACAACAATTATTCAACAATTCAATAAACCAGATAGCTCCTAAAATAACGAATTATTAATTAAATCTTATTTTGGGGTTAGTAATTATTAAGTTCCTATACAAAAATAGTATTGGAAAAATATAGAGATATTTTTGAAAATGTCGTAGAAAGGCCCTGCATATACAAACAAGATATGTAATTTAAATCAATAATCTAATATAATATATATGTGTTTAATGATACTTATCGCCTATATATGTATATACAAAACATATTTTTATACATATAAATACATATATATATACGCCCTTTGCAGATATATAAACACACGTATATATGTATAGACATATATGTACTCACTCATTATATATACACGTATGTAAATATATGTAGTATAGTGTCATATGTATACACATTTGAGTATATACATATACATATGAATATATATATACACGGTTGTATATTTTATTGGTGTCAAATATTGTAAGTGTGAATTCCCATCCATCAAACACTAAGAATCATTCATGTGAAAATGGGTCTAGAAACCCTTAGTTTCTGAGATAAGGGGAATTTATTTTTCAATTAAAAAGCAATCCAACAAAAGAAGTAATGTATCTAAGTAAGTCAAACAAAACACAAGAGAGAACTTTTGTTACAAAAATCGTGTCCTCATACTTCGTTGCATCCTCTGAGAGAGCTTTCAAGGTTTGTGTCGTATTCTAGTGAATACTTTTGGGGTGTTGCATATATGCACATATCTATTTACGATAAGCTCTCTTAAAACGGCAACATCAGGCACAGGCGTTGCTTAAACAATGTATCTTAAATGTCCTCAGAGATAAAAATTCATTGGCTTAAAATCTGGTGACTAAACAGGCCATTCAAGGGATCCCCCACGAACATTCCATCTTTGAGGAAAACAATTAAATAACCCTAAAATTAATAGTTATTTAACCAATGTTTATATTAAATTTTCTCAATGTTTGGTCAGTAGGCGTAAACCCCTACAATATTTGGAACCAATTAATATACACTCTGTATATATATATATATAATGTATATATATGGTATATACATACACCCTTAAAGTATAATACTTATTTATGTAATGAAACATGTATTTACATATGCATGTATATGTGTATATATACACACATTTAAGTATATAATTATGTATGTAAATATTATACATGTATATATATGAATATAAATATTTTTATGTAGTTGTGGTAGGTGACCTGGTGGTCTAGGGGTAAAGTGTCAGACTTCTGTGCTGAGGGTCAGGAGTTCAATCCTCTGTCTTGACACAAATTTATTTGGTTGCCAAACCCTTCCTTCACCTCTGACAATATGTGTATTAATCACAACTTGTGAATGTGAGGAATGCCAGGCCTCCACCGTGGTTCGGATTCCACGTTAAACTGTAGGTCCTCCATTTCATCTCACAATCACCCTACCATTGCACATTAGCGTAAGTGCGTACAACCCGAACGGATAGTAAGACGCGGTGCTAGTAATAATAATAATAATAATATTATATAGTTGTGTGTTTACATATATATACATATATGTAAATATGCTTAATGTATACATACGTATATATTTATGTATTCACATATCTATGGACTGTAGCCTACACATTCATTTATTTATGTATACGTATATATGTACTAATGCAAATATATACATATAACATTTTATATCTATTTATAATTAATTGTATGTACATACATATAGAAATTACTGTCATTATTAATTTCCAAAATAATTTTAAAACTTATGTTATTAATTTATATGTATAGTACTTATTATATGATTAAAAACATTAAAATACTGAGGGTTATTCTTTGAACACAATGCTATATCATTACATTACTGGTACCTACAAATTATCTTAGCTAAGACAAAACATCCAGTCCTGAGTAGTTAAATTTAGTATTAACGTTTTAGTTTTATGACTACAAAGACAACCTTTCTATCATCAAAGTAGAACTGAATTTAATGAATGTCTGAAATTAGAATTTTTTCATCACTGGCCCAAAGGATTTGATTTTTTACATTTGAAATATGCCTCAATTTTATTTATTTAATAATTAGTTTAATTTAATTTAGCACAATGCAATGTTTATTTTTCTTATTTTCACAATATTTTATTACCATCAGGACTAGACATATTTAATTGCACTAGTTGGCTGGGATTATAGAAGGTATAATTTGGAGAAAATGTACTCGCCTAGGCGTGAAAAGGCATGTGAGACTTAATCTAGGAAATACGCAGCTCAGTACAGCTCTCCTGGATTGAAACCCCGACCTCTCAGTCACCAGCAACCATCTTCTACAAGTATGGTGCTTAATCCGCGTGCCAACTGATACTGTTACAACAATTATTAGTGCACCATTACATGTGAGTTACTGTAAATAGTTTTTTAATACAAGGTTGGTGGGAATTCACTATTTTATTTTAGTCGTCTATAATTTTACTAGCTCTAGGTAAATTTACACAAAGTAAGAAGGGTTCTGTTCACAAGTCCATGATAATCTTTGTGGCATACAAGATTTACACATTTGAACCTGCGCTTTTAACCAGGCGTTGTGAGCGTGGCGGTATGTCATCAATTAATTGTATTTTAAAGGAAATCCTGGGGAACATTTCCTAAAACAGCTTTGTTCGATAGACTTCGTCATTGGTCCATCCCTACAAAAATTAAATCACACATGGCGTGAGATCACGACTTCTGGTAGGCCATTCGTGTGGTACCCATCGTCCCAGCTAAATCCCCTGAAAAGTGTTCGTCCAGCCAGTCACGAACTATAAGGACGAAATGGGGTGGGGCACCATCATGATGGAAAATAACATCGTGAGACTAATGTCCACACATCTTGACGCAGCATGTTTAGGTACCAATCACCGTTCAGGATGTTTCACAAGAGGATAGAACCAATAACATGGTCCAAGGTCATGCTGCACCACATCATCATCTTTGATCAATTTTGCATTTTATCTAAGTTTTTGTTTGGGTCAATCTACTCAATAGCAATAGTGGTAGTTGTGTTAATTAATGAAACCATTGACGTGGAAAACTGCTTCATCGCTCCAAATAACGTTTCGAAACGAATTCTTCTAGTCACTGTGCCACGAAAGCATAAGTTCTCAGTGTTCCATGCTCTTAACACAGTCCTCCACGGGTAGTTTCTGTACGTAATGAGGTTTCTAGGGCCGAAATTGCAGATCTTTCTTCATCACTGTACGCACCGTGTATCTGGAGAGTCCGCTCTCATGAAAGGCCTTGCATGGCATATACCTGGGCTGCACATCAACATTTCCCTCACTGCCACAAACTTCTCCAGGGTCCAAAATGTCGACAGTTGTTTGCTTCTTCTTGCAGCTGCAATCGACCCAGTAGTCATTCATTTTGTCTGGCAATTTTGAATTGTGCTGAGATGAAGTAGTTGCTGGGATGAAGTGTTGGCCACGAACACCTTTCCACCATAGCTGCACAAGGATGACAGGTTTCCACACTTCAAAACGGGAAGCTATCTGGGTACGATCCTCCAAAGAATGTTTGTCCGCCAGTTTTCTATAACTCACTCAAGGTAGATGACGTGCTATCATAACATTATCTCAAGGATCATAAATCACCGGAAAGTAATATGTTTAGCTATTAGGTCAAAAATGAACAAAGTTACAGTCATTTAAAATCAGATAGTGACTTCCCACCCACACTGTACAGAAAGGGAACCTTGGATCATACGAAAGAATATGTTTTTCATCTTAGAATTTGGTATAAGCAAGTCCACAATGATTTGGCTAGTATGTAAATGTTGAGGCCTTTCTTTTTATCCGATATCTTTAAAAATTGATTCTCAGCTAATCTTGACATTGAGCTTATTTTTTCACTTTACAGCAAACGATAGCTGTAATCTTAGTTCTTAGTATCACTGACTTAAGCTATCCAACCAATGATAATTATTGTATCATTAATCCTGGGTGTCACAGACCTCAACTATCCACTATCCAACTAGCAATTCCCACTATGTTAATTGTAGGTAATACTGACTTAAGCTATCCAACGGACGATCCTTGTATAGCCTCTATTTTGAGTATCACATATTTAATCAATCCATTATAAAACTAACTAAAGTAACATTGATTATGATTATCTATTTATTAAACTATCCATCCAACAATCCTTGCTGTATGGATTTTGGGTTTTACCGATATAAGTGATCCATTCGTCTATTCTTTTAAATTTAATTTTAGGCATCATTCATCTTAATTACCTGAAGACCGTTGTGATCTTTATTCTGGATATAACTTACTCTCGCCGATCCTTTTAAAATAATCCGGATTTTCGGTATCAATAACATGAACCATCGCAAACAAGATAGTAAAGTTGCATGTTTCTAAGAATGTATCAGGTTGTGTCCTAAAGCTGGATTAAAAATTATGATAAGGAAAAATAAGTACAGCATTGGCTTTAACAATTTAAAGTATTTCATTTATCTAAGCTTTTCCTCCGTAAATGTAAATAACTAATTTATCTTTTAATAAATCACTTAGACTAATTTTATGTTATGCAGTGGACAGAAACTTGGTAATACATTGATACATTGTAGTAGCCATTACAATCTCGATTTGTGGGTACATTATCTAATTTGTATCCACCAAATTTATAAAAAGAATATACTCTCTATAACTTAGTATTAATTACTTTTCATCCGTGACAT
This sequence comes from Timema bartmani, assembly GCA_902151455.1. Classification (NCBI taxonomy): domain Eukaryota; kingdom Metazoa; phylum Arthropoda; class Insecta; order Phasmatodea; family Timematidae; genus Timema; species Timema bartmani. The sequence continues at coordinate 46,171 of CABFWB010000119.1, read as the reverse complement.
TCCGTATTTAGCGCCAAGTTACAATTTATGAATCCTCAACAACAATATGTTCTGTGGTGATAAAGGTTTGGTTACTACTTTCTATAGAGAGGTAGTTTTTATTTCAAGTTAATGGTAAAAAAAAATGAATATACACAAGTCAAATTATTTCAACAAATTATTTTTTAAGTCCTACATTTGGGTGAAGAAGCAAATTGTAAGATACTAAAAAGATTTATTCGGACTATGATAAAATACCTAAATGTAACATCAAGACCTTCTTTAAAATAGTTTCCAAGGACATCCAAAGTTTTAAAGTGCCAGGGGTGGTCCTATTTACTTCCAAGCTTAACCAAACAGCAATCAAAACTCGAGATTAATTTAAAACTCGCATCACTCAAAGAAAAACCTATTCCTATGGGTCTGGCATTGCATAGTCTTGTGTAGCTAGTAATAGTAAAACATCTAACATCGGTCTTAGTAAAACATCTTATAAAAAAATTGATACATTTGACAGCATTTGTAAAGAAGTGTGGTTTGTGTTGGGTTTTTTCGATTTGGTTTTCATTTATTTGATGTATTTAGGATGTGATTTCTGAACCGACTGATTATAACAGCACATGCCTTATAAACTAATTTATATCTAGAACAGACAACATCCAGCTCCCGGTTATTATAAAATTTAAACCCAATTTCAACCAATGATAAATTTGTCAATCATGCTAGTAATAGAACCCAGGATCCTTAGCTCAAGAGACAGATACACTAACAAAGATTATGTTCATTTAATTTACATATTACTAGTTAATATATTACAGGCTCAGATCCCACCTCAGAGGTTTAGTGGTAAGAGTTTCTGGCTACAAATTTATAGGTCCTGGGTTCGGTCTCCAGCGCTTCCAGAATTTTTTGTGTGAAAAAATATGTCTGGAATGGAGTCAAACTCATCCTCGTGAGGAAAAATGGGGCGCTATTTGAATAAATAAGTAGCGTATCCGGTCTATAAACTGGTATTAATGGCTAGAAAGTTCGTTGTGTTGACCAAATGACACCTCCCATCCGCAAATATTAGCATTATAATCACTAATGGCGATGGCCGCTTGGTTAATATAGTTAGATAGTGGGCTCAATCCATGGAGTTAACTCCTCTCAATAATATCTGCGGTTAAATTGACTAAATTTCACCCTTGTAATTCAAGAATATAGCTAATAAGAGTATTTGGTTTTATAAATTTCACTCATATTCACTTGATACCGAAACCACTTCAAGTACTTGGATTATATACGAATATTCTGTATTAAACGTTGACCATACTGAATTTGAAGTTTAATTTCTGAGGGTCTTGATTCTATATCGAAAGTAAATATAATGAAATAGAGAATAAATTATTGTATAGTTTAAAAAGGTGTTTCCCAAACTTTTTAATCGCAACCCTAATTATAATATTTCACCGGTGATTTATAAATTAACGTAATTGAATTAATTAAAATAACAAAAACTGTATTATTTCAATAACTTTATTGCCAAAACAAAATATAAAGCACAATTTTAAATGAAAATTTGACTTTGTAGCTATGTTCGGTAAGCAGCCAAAGAAGACTATTTCAGTGGCTACTATGATGATGTTTAATTCTTGGGGAAGTTCTTTTGAATTTTTAATGTGTATTGATGGATGTTATCAACTAAATTGAATAAACTTCAGTAACTTTTTTATCTTACTTATTTTATCAAGTTCCTACTATAAATTAAGTTATATTCGACTAATATTTCTAATAGAGCTTCACATTTTTAATATATATATATATATATATATATATATAAGTTTTACCTATTTATTATATCTATATATACCATATATAAGTAGATTTTGGATATTAGCCCTTATCAATTTGTAAAGTTTGGGGGGTAAGAAAGTCCTTTGATTTTTTTTTTTAAATCACGGATCTATAAAATTTCGAGATATTATATGAAAAGAAAGAAACTTTTAACAAATGTAAATTATACATATTTACCACAAGCAGCCCAAGGATTATTTCATAGCAATAAATATTTATTTGTACCAAATAGGATTTCAATAGTTTATTTTAACAATTAAATTATAATTTTTATTTCTCAAAGATAGTGCTTGTTAGATAAAAGGTTTGAATTAAACTTATTTAGTCTATTGTACCAAATTTTGCTTTTAGAAAGTTTAAATTATTTCAAAGAAAGACAAAAGAATACATATCTTTAGAAACATAGAGAACTTTAATTACAATAATAAATTAATTCAATTAAATACATAATTTTTTATATGTATGCTGCTACAGTCACGTGCGATGGCAGTCCTCAACTGGGAGCAGCAAGAGTTAGGCCTCACGCTTGAGATAGACTGAAATGCCAGTGATGGGGAAGTAGAGCTTCAAACCTTGACAGGGTGACAGAAGGAGGATTCGTCATGTGTTACTTGTCATTGTGATTCTCCCATCCTCTCTCCACGCGTTTGGGGTTTTATTTACTTTGATCAACCTTATCAATCCCTTAAAAATCGATTAGGTCATTTACAACTCATGTTAAATGAAAAAATATATCAAGACAAGAAATGTCCAATGGAAATATGAAGGTACAAAAATTAGTGAATTTTTAGTTTTATTAGATATTAACTTGCACACAAGAACCCCTATTGATTAAAAAAATATATAATGGAGATTTATTTGGCGTATTAGCACCAACAAAAAATTTCTTCGCCCACTAAAGTAATAGTAAACAGACAAACTATTGATGGTTTATTTTATGTATCTGCATATATTATTTAAATTAAAATCAATTTGTTAGATTAAACACTTTGCCTAGCTGGAGCATTCCAATTATCTAAATGACTTTCCTTCGCGATGTTGTACCTTTTATGACATAAGGGTAAAATAAAGGACTTCCCATTATTATTATTATTATTATCAGCAAGAACGAGGATCACACTACGGACACTGAGAAATACATTTGATTATGAATTTTTTACTCACCTGATTGTATTTATTATTCCAAACAGGTCATGAGCCCTCGGTTTTGGTACCAAGACAAAATGTTGCTAATATGGATTACTTAGTATTCTGAGAGTTTTTATATTACACTATGATTTTGGTAGTAAGAACAGTAGAACTTAGTTACTAAAGTTACTAAAATAATGTTAATATATTCTTACATCAAGTCATGTTATCTGCAGATGTCACTTTGGATAGATATTATCAATACCTATAGAATAACACAAATAATATAGTAAAATGTTATCAATGTTGGCCACAAAATATATGTTTGAATTTTCTCTACTGATCTTCCAACCAAAATCAGGGTGTAATTTAAAGGGAGGCCATCGTTTTCGACTCTTGATTTGTGTTTAGAATTGGAAATATGTAGTTGAGAATACAATTTTAAGTTTAACAACAGACTAGAATTTTATAGCTGATGTTAAACAAATCCTTTGTGATTTAGTGATCAAAGATTTTGACTACAGATCTGTAGGTCCCGGTTTCAATCCACGGCACATGCAGAATTTTTTCTCTGAACCAGTGTGTCAGGAATGGCATTAAACTCAGACTCGTGATGACAATTGATGAGCTACGTGAATAACTAATAAGCAGTTCCGGAGTAGAAAACTGAGATTAATAGCTTTAGTGTTCGCTGTGTTGAATACATTACACTCTCTATCTGCAAATGTGTGCACTATCATTGCTGTTGGCAGCGGCCTTTTGTCGGTTGGTATAGTTTGTGGGCTCAAGCCATAGAGAAGTTAAAGGATTAAAATATAAATGAACTAGGCTATTATAATTTAATGTAAACATAAAAGATTTTTTAAATTAATGCAGATAAATAAAATCAATTTATTTTCAGAGTAGAATACAGCCTGGAAGTTTTTTTCATAAGCAATTTATCCTTTCTGAGCTAAATTCTACAAACTTTTATAGCATGCCTGTAATATAAAAATTTAGATATCCTTATTTTAAAATGTTTATGTTTAAGTAAAATGTATATTTAAAAAACAATAATATATTTAAAGAATTTATTTAAGACTTTTCCATAGATTATATGATAATTCTCCTAAAATAACACTAAATGCCATTTATAGGCAGATTCCCAAGGTTTGAACTTTGGTCGCCAATAGTTTTTAAAATAAATGTTACGACACAATCTCAAAAACTTTCTCATAATCTGAATTATAGCATTGAAGAAAATTTTCAAAAAACAGATTTTTAGAAGGCTAACTTAAAATAAATTGTATTCATAAAAACCAACATATCATTCTGTTAATCACAATAATCAAATATAACATGTGAATTTAAAACCAAATTTCTCAAAAACACATTAAATATTCAAATTTTCATAAACCAAACTATTTGTAAGCTACCCTAAAAGTATTTGTTATTTTAAAGATAAGAAGATATACGTATTTATAATGAAAAACTAATCATTGATTCACATTTTAAATTAAATCTTAAAGGTAAATTTCCAATGCAATCAAATTTTATATAAATTTTGTCATTAGTGTACATACATACATACATACTCACATACATATATACATGTATCCATACATACATACATACATACATACATACATACATACATACATACATACATACATACATACATACATACATACACACATACACACATACACACATATACTCATACACACATATACTCATACACACATATACTCATACACACATATACTCATACACACATATACTCATACACACATATACTCATACACACATATACTCATACACACATACACACATATACTCATACACACATACACACATATACTCATACACACATACCCACTTACACACACATACACATAAATATACACATACATATACATATACATATACACATGCACATACACATACATATACATATAAATATACAAATACATATATATATATATACATACATTTACACATACACATACATATGCATATACAAATATATATACATATACATATACATACATACCTAATCACTCCGTTCCCTTAAGGATAGGCAAGAAACTGTGGATATAGTTCCAAAAAAAAACTACGTACTCATTCTATTATTACTATCTTTCTCCACATTTTCCTATCCTTGCAAACTCCCTTCGCTTCAAAAACATCCATACATTGAGTCATGCATGCTCTTTTATTCTTAAAATGTTTATGCTTTCTCTTTTTCTCACATTCGTCTACCACATTTAGCCACGTCTTACATGGCCTACACTAACCTTTTG
>CABFWB010000119.1:8969-40875 GCA_902151455.1 Timema bartmani | reverse complement strand
CCCCCCCCCCCCCACACACACACTCTACCTTTATATATTTGCCTAGACACTCGATCCATACTCATCATCTCAACATATACAAATCAACGTAAGATGCTTCTTTAACGATGACCTTTGAATTCCCTTTCCAAGACGCACTCCTTCAGCAACCATTCATTACTGATTTTGTCCGTACGAGCTTTTCCACAAAAATTTCGTAGATATCTCACTACAAACGTAATCGCCTTTCTCTTGTATTTCTCCTGAAAAACCCACGTTTCACATCTAACCTTATGTTAATTTATTTTGAATTGATAAAGATAAATTATTATTAAAATGTAAAATAATATCCAGATACCAAATTTGAACCAAAGCACTTAGGCCATTTTTTTGGATATTCAAGTTAAAGAAATTCATCAGTTTATTACCCATAACTAAATTTTACTCCCCAAACCAGTATATAGCTTTATTTGTCATGTCATGTAACTACTCCATACATACATTTTAAGCAAAATCGTTTTAGCCATTTTAAAAATAATTTGAATTTACAAAAATAACTCCTCAGTAAAATACCCTTCATCAAATTGCTACCCAAAACAAAGTATGAAGAGTTATTTGGTGATTAGTCGTGTCCAACACGTCAAGGATACCCATTTGGAACCAAATCGTTTTAGTCATTTCAACATTTTTTTTAAATCATTCATCAGTTAACCACCCATAAATGAGTTTTCTTTCCAAAAACAAATATACAGCAATGTCAAACATTCCCAAGATTTTTATTTGTGAGCAAATCGCTAGGACCATTTTTTAAATAAGTCAAGCTTTTGGAAAATCAGTCATCACTAAATTACCCATAAATGAGTTTTCCCCCAAAGATAAGTACGTTATACACTGTTTCTTGTCATATCACACAAACCCAAAATACTGATTATAACATGATTGCTATAGCCAATTATTGTAAAATATTTCAAGTTCTTGAGAAATCAGTAAGCAGTAAACTACGAATAAATGAAATTTAACCCCAAAACAACTAAACAGTGCTATTTGTTATATCAACACTACCAAGATACCCAGTTGGAAAAAAATCAATAAAACCGTTTTAAAAAAATCATGTTTTTTAAAAAAAGAGTCATCAGTAAGCTACCCATAAATGAAGGTTTACCCCCAAAACAACTAAACAATGTTATTTGTTATGCCAAACACTATCAAGGTACTCATTTGGAACTAAATCCTTTAAGCCATTTGTAAAATATTTCAGATTTTTCAAAAATCACTCATCTGTAAACCACCAATAAATGAGCTTTTACCCTAAAAGCAAGTAAAGAGTGTACTTTTTTCAAGTCAAATAGCTCAATTGTTAAAGGCATTTGAAACATATTTCAAGTATTTTAAAAATCAGTCATAATCAGTTTCATACATGTGTTTTTACCCCAAAAAACAGTATATAGTGTTTTTTATGTCAAACACTACCTCGATACTTATTTAATACCAAATATTTGTGGATTAGGTAGTTCAAGTTTTTAGATATCAGTCTTCAGTAGACTAGATTTTAACGAATTTTTGACCGAATACCACTTATAAGTTGATTTTCATCTAAAAAAAATAAAAGATATGCATTTTAAACATTATCGTTAGGGCCATTTCCGATAAATATGGAATTTAAAAAACTACACATCAATATACCACCCCTAACTGAAGGACTAGTGTTAAAAATAAATGGTACGGTGCACCGCACAGACTTTCTCTCTCTTTCTATAAACTCGTAAGATTTCTGAACGGAATAATGTACATTGTATCATCCCCACTTCACATAAGAAAACGCATAAAATAATATACAATGATATAGAATCAATGAGAAAAGAGGCACATCTTTGTCCACCTAAGAACATTTCAAACAGTTTAATGTCTTCCACAAGGGTCAACACTTCGTATTAAAATTTCGATTTCTGGTTAAAGTTTTAACATTTTATAAGGTGTTGCAGATCTTCAAGTCATCGCATTGGTATTTAATTATTCATTTATACATTTTGACCAATAAAAAATGTAAATATTGACTATTGAGTCTAAAATGGAGATAGATCATTGCTATGCAAACATTTCTCCTAAGAGCTTTAAGGAAAAATAACATACTTTTTTAGATACTTATATTTAATTACTCTATGGCATTGGAGAATTATTGCGTTAAGACTTAAGTAGTATATGTTTACAACTAAAGCTCACAAAATTGTATTAATATATTTGCAAATATCTCAGAAACTGTTGCTTTTATAAAAATATATGTCAAATAAAAGTTTTTTATTTCTAATAGTCCTACAATTTTGCAATGATAAGTTGTTTAGTTTCTCAAATAGTTGTGGAGATACGGAAATTAACGCTTCTGTAAAGTACCCTAAAAATCATTTTCATAGGAAAATGAAAATAGCCAGTTTATTTATAATCTTAATCAACGCCTAGATACGAATTTTAATCAAAATCGTTTGAGCAGATTTTGAGAAAACCAAATTTTTCTCTTTTCGCCCTTCAGTAAACTACCCTTAATTTTAAGTTTTTATAGACACACAGACAGACGGCATTGCAAAGACTATTTTTTAGGGTTCGGGGGGTCATGAGACGTCGACATCCATCAACATTTCAGGTTAGTTTTTTTTTACGGTCGCAATACTTAAACTTTAATGTCCAAAAAGTTAAAAAAATTCATATAATTGCGTATAGATTGAAAGTTATTGATTTTATAAAAATATGTTTCGGATAAAATATCTGTATTATAAATATATATACATATTTGTAATGCTAAGTAATTTCATATCTCAAATAGTTTCGGAGCTATTATAAAAAATGTTAATTGACGCATCAGACCGGAGCCCTTAAAGCCATTTTGCCGAAATATTGAGGGTAGCCATTTTGTTTGGAATATTTATTAATGTTTATAAATGAAATTTAATCAAAATCGTTAGAGCCGATTTTGAGAAAATCGACTTTTTCTCTTTTTTTCCTTCAGTAAACTACCCTTAATTTTAGGGGTAGATATCCAATTCCAAAAACCCCTGGGGGCAACCTTATGAAAACCCTAGATATCAAGTTTCAGCTCAATCGGTAAAACAGTTTAGGCTCTAGTTGGAGGTACAGACAGACAGACAGATAGACAGACAGACAGACGGAAATTCAAAAACCACTTTTTCGGATTCAGGGAGTAATGAAACGTCAAAATTCATCAAAATCTCGAGTTCGATTTTTTTGACGATCACCATACTTTCTCTACCTGTAAGATAGAGAGAAAGTAAAAATCTGGTAAAGCCATAATATAATATCTAAATATCATGTTTGATCAAAATTCATCACACCGTTTTGCATACGTGGCCAGGGATAGACAGATATGGAAAAGAACTGTATATAATTTTAAATTTACCTTTTTACTTTCTCGCTATCTTACAGGTAGACTGTCAAAACAATTGAACTCGAAATTTTGATGAATCTTGAAGTTTCATGACTCCCTGAATCTGAAAAAGTGATTTTTGAATTTCCGTCTGTCTGTTTGTACCTCCATCTAGAGCCTAAACTATTTTACCGATCGTGCTAAAACTTGGTATCTAGAGTTTTCATAGGGTTGCCCCGAGGTATTTTTGGAATTGGATATCCACTCCTAAAATTATGGTTATCTTACTAAAGGGCAAAAAGAGAAAAAGTCGATTTTCTCAAAATCAATTATAAATATTTTTTATTTAATTTCATTTATAAAAATTTATAAATATTACAAACAAAATGGCTACTCTCAATATATCGGCAAAATGACTTTAAGGGCTCCGGTCTGATGCGTAAATTCTCATTTTTTATCATATCTCCGAAACTATTTGAGATAAGAAATTACTTATCATTACAAATATGTAGATCTATTTATAATAAAAAAAAATTTATTCGAACATATTTTCATAAAACAAATAACTTTCAAGCTATACTCAAATATACATATATATATATATATATATATATATATTTATATTTTAACATTTCGAACACTAAAGGTTAAGTATTGTGACCGTAAAAAAAAAATAACCTGAAATGTCCTTGGATGTCAACGTCTCATGACCCCCCGAACCCATAAAAATGGTCCTTGGAATGCCGTCTGTGTGTCTTTTAAAACTTAAAATTAAGCTTAGTTATATAAAGGGCGAAAAGAGAAAAAATTAATTTTCTTAAAATTGGCTCTAATGATTTTGATTAAAATTCGTATCAGGGCATCGATTAATATTATAAATAAACTGGCTATTTTCGTTTTCCCATGAAGATGACTTTTAGACTAATTTACAGAAGCTGAAATTTCCGTATCTCCGCAACTATTTGAGATACTAAACAACTTATCATTGCAAAATTGTAATGCAATTAAAAGTAAAAAACTTTTATACGAAATACATTTTTATAAAACCAACGTTTCTGAGATATTTGCAAATATATTAATACAATTTTGTGAGCTTTAGTTGTAAAGATATACTACTTTAGTTTTAACGCAATAATTCTCCAATGCCATAGAGTAATTAAATATAAGTCTCTCAAAAATTTATGTTATTTTTCCCTAAACCTATTAGGAGCAATGTTTGTACAACAATGATCTATCTCCATTTTAAATTCAATCGTCAATATTTACATTTTTTACTGTTGAAAATTTATAAATGAGGAATTTAATATCAATGCGCTGACCTGAAGATGTGCAACACCTAATAAAATGTCGATCGGAAGTAAAATTTTAATACGAACTGTTGACCCTTGTGGACCCAATATTAATCTTTTCTATTGGTACAAACATACAAATGAGGACATTAATTCTTTAAAAATAAAATTATACAATTTAAAACCGCGACTTAAAAAGTGTTTAACATAAATATAGTGCAAGTTATGCTTGGTTTTGATAGTGTATATTATTTCGTTTGACATATATTACGAGCTTTGAGTAAATATCTCCATTTTTAACAAAAGAGCGAGAAATTCCATGCGGAGTTCCGTATCATTTACTGGGTTCATGTTCACATAAAACGTAAAAATTTGTCATAATCTTGAACTAGAAATTTTCACGGTCACAGTACTTTCTCTTGATATAAGAAAGTGAAACTTCTACCGTTAAGTTTAAATTTATAATATAAAGAAATGTGTGACTGATATAATGTAAAATAAACAGTAAACCATATCAAGACTTATTTATAAATTATGAATGTTTACAAATCACCAACATATTTAAGTATATATTTAAGCCAGTAATAAAAATATTTACCTAGATTTAAAATAATAATGACCATTTAGTCAGTTATCACAACTAAACATCATTTAAATTATTTTTTTCGGTAAAAGATGACATTGAAATTTTGAAGGTCTTACGCCAAAGATAACTATTTTCAAAAATTGTCATATTTTGATTTTTATGTGATCCTGTTCACTCAAGACTAAATCGTTTTTAAATAATTAATAGCGAAAATGAAAAAAGATCATATCGATTTCAGTAGTAGTTGCTCAGACAACTATGTACCTAGATTTGCATCAGAGACATCGAATAAAGTGTATAACCTACATAGTTGGTTATGTTTTAGAAGAAATTCACTTTCACCGTAGTGAACTATTTTCAAATTCATAATCTTTGTTGTGCCACTCGGAGCAGTAATATTTTTATTACATTATTACCAATGCTTGAAGTTATATTATACCACTCCCCATAATATTATGACTAAATTTATAAAAAAAAATTTACGAAACCTTCCAAAAGCAAATAAATTTCACATGGTTCACTCTGGCAAGAGTTTGATGTTTTACTATCAATCCAATAGATAACGAGAGAAAAGACAAGATAAAGAATTTTATAAAAACGGGTACACATTTGTAATGATGTCAGTAACAAATATAATACAAATAAATGTGCTATGCTTATGTGGCTCCTTAATTTTGTTTTAACCTACACTGTGATATATTTGTATGGAAAATAGTGGTTCAAAATTAGATAATAGATTTCATTATATTTTATTTCATTTTTAATTGACTCAATTTTTATTAATCAACTAGCGGACCCGACAGACGTTGTCCTGCCCGAACGTTGGCTTTTCGTTTGGGTGGCATAATTGATTTCAATAGTAAAACAAATACTATGTGATCATCACAATTACAAATTCACAATGAACTCCAATTAGTGAGTAACACAAATATTACAATTTCAGTGTTTGTCAAGACAACATACAAAATAAAACATCTTTTCATTTTTTGGCATTCCTCCCACAACTCCACAAATATCAGCTGTATCGAAAAACAAACATAACTATGAATTATTCTCAGAAGTTCAATTATTCATGAACTTTTCAGAAGGTTATAATGGTCAATTATTAATATTATATTAATTATTATAAATATTGGGGAGTTGGAGGGGGTTGGTGGGGGGTGGGGGTGAAATTTTGAGGTAACATGTTCTAATATGCAAAAAATCTATAAAAAAAAATCCCCCAAAAAATTCCCTAAAAAATAAAATAAATCCTAGAACCCAATAGAAGCGCTACCTACTGGGTCCAATTGTGAATCTAAACCATCCACGGACCCACTCAAACACACACAACAATTTCATCAAAATCGGTCCAGCCGTTTAGGAGGAGTTCAGTGACATACACACGTACAGAAGAATTATATATATTGAGATAAGATAAGATAGTCACTACACTTAAGAATAGTTTACTGTCACTATAAAAAAATTCTAAATTATTTTCACTTCATCTATATTGGTGCGTTTTTTATGCCTTGTAATGAATAAAATAAGGCAATAAGAATATACAGTTATGTTCTTTTTATGTTTTGTATGACTAAAATAAGGCAGCAAGAGTATTGAAAATAATTGTGTTTATAATGTGGGTGTGGGTTTATTATCTGGTGTTAAAAACTACTGCATATTAATTTAATTTGTTGGTTTCAAATACAGAATATGATGGTGAGACGAACGCTCACCAATCAAACGAGAAAAGGAAGATCTAAAGATTTGAAAGATAAAAGTAAGGAAGTTGAACAAAGCCTCAGGAAAAGAGTACATAAATGTTAAAGAGAAAACAATGAAAGCAAAAGAATGTATTGACTACTCTCTCACCCGTAAATTTAACTGCCAAAATAAGGTAGTGGTATTTAGGAAACATTTTTTTATTATTTATAATACAATTAATATTCCCAGTCTTGGGAAATGCAAACTTCCATGTTTTATGGCGTTCTTAAGTGTGGGAAAGTCAAAAGAATGTGCACAGGTGTTTATGAAAAAAAAAGCAACTTAACAGGACTTACAACATGTTCACAACTACAGGTAACATTAAAGGTTTGCAAATCCTTGTTCATGAAAACCTTACATATTTACAGCGCACGAATCCGTCCTGCATTGTTTAAGACAAAATCACCAAAATGGAATGATCTAAGAGGAAATCACGTCCCTAACAACAAGACTTGTGCTACCACGGTTGGACTAATACAAAAATATATTAGAAGCCTCCCCACAACAGCAAGTCACTAAACTTGAACACATGCCACCAACAAACTCTTGGACAAAAATTTGAACCTTATTTTAAAGTTTAAATTATATTTAGAATATGTAGAGGAAATTAGCTTTTAGAAAATAATCCGTGTCAATCATTGTATGAAAAAGTTTATAGACATGACTTAAATCTGAGTTTCAAGCCACCCAGAAAAGAAACATGCTAGACATGTGACACATTGAAAATTCAGATAGCCTACTATCTGCTCAGGAGAAAATCATGAAGAACAAATAAATCCATTGAAAACTAAACGAGAAATGTATCAAAGGATAACCCGCCTCGGTGGCGTAGTTAGCTAACGCGCTAGTCGTGTTGAGCTCGACCGCCGAGGACGGGGAGATCGAGGTTCGAATCTCGGTCGGGTGAACTGGGGGTGGTTTTTCCTAAATGGTTTTCCACTCTCCCTCCACGCAAATGCGGGTTCACTTCCTCTAAATTCAACCCTCCCAATTCCTAATCCATTAGATTAATTAGTACTTAAGCGTATAACCCGAACGGGTAGTAAGACGCGGTGCTAAAATATAAAAAAATATATATCAAAGGATAGTCCAGAAATAAAAGATTTAATTTGGTTAAAAGTATAAATTTAATGTAAAACTGGTATTATGCCATATTTTATTTTCAGTATGTATAAATTATTGATAGTTTGTATTTATTCAGATTATAGAGCTAGTGAGGTTGTTAAAAAATACCTATTTTCCTATGCAATAGTGAACTAGTTACACAATCACATGCCAGAGTGAAAATGTACTGTTATAAAAAACCAATAACTGATATGAAGGTTATTTTGAGGTTATATTGAGCTTATACTGATGTTATCTGCTGTAAAAATATTTACATAATCTATTATTAAGGTTTTTATGATCCTAAATATCTTCTATATTTCTCTAAATCTATTCAACTTTAAAGGTGTTTGTCAATTATTATTATTATTATTATTATTATTATTATTATTTAGCACCGCGTCTTACTACCCGTTTTGGCTATACGCATAATGTACTAATTATGCTAATGGATTAGGAATTGGAAAGGTTGAATTTAGAGGAAGTGAACCCGCATTTGCGTGGAGGGAGAGTAGAAAACCATTTAGGAACCCCACCCCCAGTTCACCCGACCGAGATTCGAACCTTCGGCAGTCGATCTTAACACGACTAGCGCGTTAGCCAACTACGCCACTGAGGCGGGTCTGATTTTCAAAGAACATTAGTTTTTGCTGATATATCACTCTGGTTTAAAGCCATCCGATATACTATACATAAACATGTATAGCTCAAGACTTTTTCAAAATGATATATTTTATGAAATTATTCTTAAATATTTTGTTCTTTAAAATTAAAAATTAATAATAAAACATATTTTAATGCTGATAACACTGACCTAACCTTAAGAATGTAATAAAAGATAAACTCGTTGATTTTGAATACAAGGTAGACAGAAACTAACTCCAGATATTAAAAGATAAATGCAACAGTTATTTTTTAGAAAGAGTCGGAGTCTAAAACAATAACAAAAATGATTGTAAAGATCTAATATGATATAAGTTTCAAACCTTCATTTTAACATAGCGAAATAATGTGTATTTCTCAAATTGAACTTAATCAAACTTAAGTTTTATAAATTTATAATTAGAGCTATCAAGCGCGTTTTTAGATATTATTTATTATTGTATTTTGTTGGAGAAGCCATTTGTACGACTTTTTTTTACCGAACAATATATATAAAATCAAGTATATGTGATCTTTTCTAATATTTTAATTCCAGTACAAAATATACTTACATATTTATTGAAGTTGTATTTACTATTATTTTTATAAATGTATATATTTCCCCAAATATAAGCCTTTTCGATCAAGATAAAAATCTTGTTATCAAGAAAAAACAATAACCCAACAAAAAAAAGTACTTAAAACTAATTCTACGGAAGTTTAAACACACTTTATTTGAAAGTATACAAACATGGATATTTAAGGAGATTTGTTTGAATCTCAAATGGTATTCGATCATCAAATAGTTATTTCAGAATAATATTAATAAGTGCATAATAATAAGATATAAATAGTGTTTCAATGATTTCAAATAATTACAGTTCACGCTTTATAGAAGATAAAGATTTCTATTTTATGCTTTTTGCGTACAATATTGTTATATGGGGATGAAATGTATTATTACTAGGCATTCATATAAAGCGTGAAGAATTAAATAATATAGTTTTAATCATATTAATATTTCAATTAATTATAATTATTATTAACACATATTAATATTAATTATATATATGTATATATATATTTTTATCACCACGTCTTAGTAACCATTCGGGTTATACGCTTATGTACTAATTACGCCAATGGGTTAGGTATAAAAAGAATGAATATAGATGAAGTATAACCTCTGTAAACCCGACCGGAATCTAAAAACAATCTCCCCATCATAGCGTCATAGGAATTCAAGTCTATTGCAAGAGTAGCGCCTTAGACCATACGGCCACCAAAGCAGGTACAATATAAATGTATATAAATACTAACAGTAATAATACTTAATAATAATAATAATAATAATAATAATAATAATAATAATAATAATAATAATAATAATAATAATAATAATAATATGGTTATTGTTGTGTTGGTTGGCGCTTGCCATGAGTGGATGTGTTTATAGCGAGCTGTGCTAGTGACCCATTAAGTATGCTGACTGTGGTTTTTGTACTTTGGCCTGTTCTCAGGCTTGATAAGTGGTTTCACATATATTCCGTGAAGTGGAGACATTTGTGGGAAATGTACTATAGTTTTTTGGGCGTTAATAAATAGTATATATTGTGTTCTGGAGCTTATAGATGTAGGTTTCATTTGGAGTTTCTGAATATTATTTAAAACTGAATACGAATGGGTAGTGGGGCTACACCTACAGATGTGATCAATTCTATAAAAGGTATAAGAATCTGTTTGGGGATAACACCTTTACTAAATCCTCATACTTATCATCTCTTCCGAATATACCTTCTTTAAAAAATGTGCAGGTTCATACAAATTTGACTCGCACAGTATAATAAGCTACTCAAGGCATCCGCAGCAGAACGTGTATCTATTACTATTTAAATATTAAATTATCTGCTCACCATGATTGGAGATATATCTAATCAGGTAAAGGAATGGTCGAATGAAAATTCTGTCCTAAAGGCCCAAATTTAAATTCTTGTAATCATTAGAGCCCCTGCTTCTCTAATTTCGGTGGTGAAACAATTCTCCTTATCTTCAATATCTTCTCCCATCTCAAAAATTAAGACATTTCAATATACTTCCTCTCAACAACCTTGTTAGCATGCCTCTGAGAAAACATCTTCGACGATCGTCAGAAAACTTCAGTATATAGGGGAAGTCAGGCAATTATGAGCACCTTAAGAAAATTTGTTATTTAATAAGAAACAGTATGGCTATCCAAAAGTAATATTATTTTATTCAATTGATCATTTAATTAGGTCTACAAAATACAATAGATACGAATGATATTTTAATAATTTCGGTCTAGAAAAAATAATAATTAAGAAGCTGCAAGTGCTCATAATAAAAGCATGGGAGTAAAATATGAGCACACCCAGGGGGTAAGATGAGCATCGTGTTATAATTTGATATACACATACAACGATACTTTAAATATCATACAGAAATACTCAATAGGCCATATGCACACAGGGAAATAGTGGTAAAAATATAACATATAATAATTACTCTCTTAGTATCCTACAAGCACAAACCAATACCTACTGATATTCAATTTCTGTCTTGATAGGCCTATTTTGCTAGTCTTAACAAAGGTCGCAGATGTAACGCTTCTGTTGTTAAAAAACAGCACTGCACTTGACGTGAGCCCACTTGCACCACCTGTTGTGGAAAAAGATCCCCACAGAAAATGCACTCTGCATCTTTTACATCTCTTGACTTCTTAGCTGATGATGAATTTGAAGACTTTATTGCTCTTTTTTCTGGTAGTGATAACACATGTTTCTTGGCATTCTCGACGCTATTTTTGTGAGGACTATCCATGAATATAATAGAATAAGCCATTCTTCTGGTAGAAGGCTTCCTTGTACCTTTGGCTGGAATCGGAGTCAGGTCTCGGAATTTTGAAGAGCATTGTGAAGTTGATCCTGCCTGTAGTTATTATTTACTATTTTACGTTATTTTAATTATTATTATTACTTTAACTATTTTAATTGCTATTATTTTGACTATCTTAAGCATGATGTAGCTGTAGACACCGCGAAAAGTGTAAAAATTCACAATTTAAAAAAGATCAGGGTATTGTGAGCACCCCTGCTCATATAAACAACTGGGGCCATTTCGCCTTTTCAGCCATCTTATTCGTTGTGGTGAGATGTTAACTTTAATTTCTTTCAAGGGATGCAATGAGTAGGTTTTATGTTACATTTGAGCTTAAATAACGACCAAACCAAAGATAAATGTAGTCCCTGTTGCTTATACAAACTATGGGAAACATTCTAGTAACTTAATTTTAAATGTACCTTTTCATAAACTGATAAATACAGGACGCTGTGATTCTTTTATTATCGCCGTACACTTCCGTCTATGTTGCTATGATGCAGTTGAACGTTCTTCAATAAGGTGGCAGTACATACTTGCCAAGGGGAGAGTTTCAGACGTGTATGCTCATATTAGCCTGACCTCCCCTACATTTTTGTGCTCTAATCCTGATCATTCATGAAAGTCTAAAGGAGACCACAAACTCTAGATCTTAAGTGAGTACAAATGAAATTGTAGTATATTATCAGAATGCTAGTAGGTTTGGAACCAAAGCTAAAGAATTGCTTACCAATGTTATTTAGAATGAATTTTCTACTATCCATCTGGTCAAATCTTGACTATCTAACGGTCACATTTATGATAGTTACTTTCCTCCCAATTATAATGTTTATGGATCTGATATACTTCATGATGGGACTAATGTTTCAAGGAGAGGGTGTGTTCTAATCTTCATTGGGAACTCTATTTCTTTTGTGGTCAGAAGATCAGACTTATAAAATAATATTGAAAGTGCCTGGGTTAAAAAAATCCAAACTAGATTGCCAAAAACTTTCGATTTGTAACACAGATCTACCCCTACTCCCGTCCCGTCCCCCAAAAAACACCAGTCGAAACTTTTGTAAAAAAAGAAAAAATTCTTAAAGGAGATTTAGCCAACTATCCCTACAATACATTATTATCAGGTGATTTCAACGGCCCTAAGATTGAGAGTGCCATCATGCCCTAAATATATATCATCCTCACATGAAATTAAAAGATTCTCAACTTCTTTCCTCAGCTTGTATAATTGGGTTAGAACAATTTGTCAATAATGAATATAATAACTCTAATCTTTTATACCTTGCCTTTGCTAATTTCCCTCGGCCTTACTTTGTAACACATACCTCCCAATCTTTATATAATATCATTTTATCTCTTCCCCATTATTTATAGAAATTGATGTTCCCCATATTATAAATAAAAATAATACTCTCACAATTTATTTAAATGGCTCGCATGGTGATTATTCTAATCAATACAACGTTCTGGCAACCACCGATTGAACATGTGTTTACTCAGTTATTGATGTCAATAGAGCCACTGATAACTTTACTAACATTATCCATGATCTTAAAACTACTATTAAAGGTTACTCTATTTTTCCCAACTGGTTTATATCCACACTTAAATATTACATAGGATTTTCATAGGATAATAAAATCAAATAATATAACATTCTATGTATCTTTTTCACAATATAGTAAATTATTATTTAAAGAAATCACCCAATTAATAGAGCCATCTGGAAGAACTTAATAGAATCCATCGTCAAGAAAAAGCCCAAATTATTTGTAGCTATGTTAGAATTATTCATGTAACGAGTGCCTCCTTACTTAGGCTTGAAATTAATGCTAGCATTAGCAACGATCCTCTTTTAATAGCATATTAATTTGTAAAATATGTAATCTCAGTGTATGACTCCGCCTTACAAGTTATGTATTGTTATAATATTGGAAGCAATGTGTCCTTGTATCGTAGCCATATTATTTCTTTGGCTATATCTCTTCCTTCTAAAAAATCAGTTCATCCAGCTGTACTGGGCTCTATGGAATCCCAAGTTAAATTGTTAAAGTGAGTGCTAATATCTTCAATCCATTGTTAGAATATATTTTCAACCTTTTTTTGTCAAGTGAAACGTTACCTGAAGCATGGAGGAATAGGGCCTACATAAAAAAATGGTGCTTAAACAAACGTTTGGGATTATATCCCTATTCCGCTAATAAATACTATATCTAAAGGAGTTAAGGAAAAAGTACAGTACATGATCATATATATCGCCCCCTAAATAAACCGACTCTCTGAAAATTAGCATGAGTTTGTAAGCTATAAGTCTACTGTAACCAACTTAGTAAATAACTTCTGGGCCATTTTGCTTCTCAAGCCTCTACTCAAGGTCAGATTGATACAATATATTTTGATATCCACTTTCTATGTAAATTGATTTAGGATATACTTGCAAAATATATTTTTTAACATCATAATTAACCGTTCCCGTGGTGTGGTGGTCAGTGAACCTGGCTACGAGTCTAGAGGTCCCAGGTTCGATTTCCGGCTTTTACCTTGGGTATTTTTCCCGATAGAGGAATTACCCCACCGGTCACCAGGGTTTGGTTAGTTAGGCTTAAGTAGTGTTTAAGAGTTTACACTAGTCCCACATCCTCACACTGTCACCATCACCTCATATCATCGGTACA
This sequence comes from Timema bartmani, assembly GCA_902151455.1. Classification (NCBI taxonomy): domain Eukaryota; kingdom Metazoa; phylum Arthropoda; class Insecta; order Phasmatodea; family Timematidae; genus Timema; species Timema bartmani. The sequence continues at coordinate 26,589 of CABFWB010000119.1, read as the reverse complement.
TGGAAAGAGACTCCATGGAAAGGATGTACGTTTAGTACATTCGGGCGTCCACTGGGCAGTGGTACTGTACATTAGTATTGACAAATATTTACACAAAATGGTCTACGAATGATGCAGCCCAGACGCACAATATTATTATTACCACCATAATTTATTCTAGCACCACCAACTCATTTTTAGCCATTGTGGTGTACCTCAATGGTCGAATCTAGCTCCTATTCTTTTCAATCTGTTTATTGATGACATTGGTAAGTACCTGTACATACAATCTTCAAACTATTTACTGTTTAATGAATATCTCAAACTATTCAAAAACATCGATTTACTTGCTGATTTTTAGATTTGCAAATATACATAAATGGAATATCACGGTGGTTTTCTAAAAATAAAATGGCAACCATTAAATCCAAAGCTAAGTCTATAGCTTTCACCAGGAAGACCACTCATATTTTTCATTTATAAACTTGATATTGATAATACTGAACGCTGTCTTTATAATAAGGACCTGGGTGTAATATTATACCATAAGCTTTAATTTCACTATCATGTTGATCATATAGTTTCTCATATCTTAAATTACTCGGCCTTATTAAATGATCCCTTCCCCACTCTCCAAAGTTGACTGTATTTTTCTTTGGTCAGATCTAAACTAGAATAGACTAGTGCGGCGTGGAATTCTCTCATCTTAATTGACTCGCTCAGCTTGTAAAGTGTTCAACGCAAATTGTGACTGCTTGCTTTGATACATTTTTTCCAACTATTTTTAAAATTATTGTGGTAGAATTTGAAACCTCTGAGGGCTCCAAACTATTTTCTTGTGAATAGTTTATTGGGACGCTCTTTGTTTTTGACATTTCTAATAGTAGAATTTCTTGCCAATCTGCCCTCGAACATGTGGGCATTATTTTGCCCTCTCATTTATAGAATTCCTAAAATATTTTCAATTGGTAACTTTTACAAAAATCAACCCTTTTGGCAACTATACAAGCAGCTTTAACTCTATATCTATAGAATTCGATTTTTTCCATAAAAGGAGAACAAAAATTATGTATTTATTCAAGGAACAACCATCAATAATTTTTAAATATTTGTTAGTCCTAAAAGTGCTTATTAGTATTGAATCATATATTTTTTTGCTTTCTTCCTTATTATATTTTTTTTATATATGATGCATTTATTATCTTTTAATTCTCAAACCATAATAATACATTTTTCTATATATTCAGTGATAGCTTATTAGAAGTCTAGACTGCTGGCTAGTACTTTAATTAAGGAAAATTAAATTAAAAATGAAATGAAATATAAACAATATTAACATTATAAATATTTAATTGTGTACACCTCACATAAATGTCTAGAAATACTATGTTTCAACCCCATACATTAATTAATTTACCTTAACTGTGGTAGGGGAAAAGAATAAAAGAGCAAGTTCAACCCCCTTAGAGCTTGTTAACGGTAATGATTTGAAATCAGTGAATCATTATTCGTAGCAAATAATCAAACACTTGTTAACATTATGCAATAAAATCTTGATGGTTGAATGACCTTAAATGGGCAGTTAAAATTTTAAAGTTGATAGATTTCACTTAATTAATAACAAAAGTTTTAATATTTAAAGGTATTATGTATGGACTAAATAGTTGAAGCATCTAGATTCAAACGTTGTGAAAGGTCACTCGTTGAAATCCCGGTTGGATCAACATATATTCTTTGCATGTTGCTAAAACAAGTAATTACCCTTCTGAGCTCATAAGTGCTTTTTTTGTATAGCGTATTTATATTCTTCAGGCTATCCGTATATTTACACTAATAGAATAAGGAAAAAAGAGGTAGAATCTTAGAAAAACTACTCAAATTGCATGAAGTAAGAAATAATTTAGGGAAATCATCTTCAGTACACCTGACCGATATTTGAATATCGACTTTTTGGTCACCGATGAACCAGACAAGGTGAACTTAAAATTGATTACATGTGGCCATTGATTCGGAAAACACTTTTTATTTTATATTGGGTCTATCTCAATAGCTCGGTCGGTGGCACATCTGCCTACTGAGTTACAAGTTCAATTTCTGACATCACCAAAAATAGGATGTTTGGTAAATGGTTAGTCCGGAGGGACTGGGTATTTTGTCTGTTCTATATTAAATATTTGTTTATAAGTCCTGTGTAGATATAATATGAGCATAAGTAGTTTAAATAAACCAAACGGGTAGTAAGACACGGTCTAAAAAAGTAATTGAACGTTAAATTACCCTAAAGGAATATTAATAAGGCTACTAGGAAGACTTTTATACTATTTGCTACAGAGTATTTTATTCAGTTATTTAAAAAACATACATTTTTTCTCAGCGCCAATGAATTCACATTACAGGCTTAGCGCTGATTCAGGATTTGGTCATAATCCCGTCTGGGTTCATTGTTCTTGGACCTACATTCCAAGATTTACCCGATGGAGAGCTTTCATTATCGTAAAATTAATGCTGCTACGTTTAAAAAAATCCACTCTTCTCTTTCTGTACCCTTGAATTAATACAAAATCCAGATAGTCAAAGAGGTAAGTAAGACAAATGGCAATATTTTGTTTTGGCACTGGGTATCACTACCTGTTTGAGTTATACGATTATGTAATAAGTACAATAATGTGTTTGGGATGAGGCAGGTTGGATTTTAGATTAAATATGCCCAATTATTTAAAAAAGGGAGGGTGGAAAATGATTTATGAAACTCCACTCACATTATACCTGAGAGGTATTCTATCCCTTATTTCTCCATCAGTGGCAGTCCAGTCTGTTGGGAGAGAGACGCCTCAGATAATTCGACCACCGAAGTGGGTGCAATATTGTTGATGAATCTGATATTCTTGTGATTAAAACTCATTGGCGTGTCGTGGGGTGTTGCCGAGATAAGGGAAGATTGTTGAACCTCTACTAGGGATGAGTTGTCTTTCACTCAGTCCCCAATTTAACAAACATACCTAGGCTTTGCTCTACATTTTAAAATGGGAATACATGTTCGTCGATACCTGAACAATGAGTGTTACACTTAGCGATGAGAATAATTCACAGATACATTCTGAACAAACTTTGCCTAACCTGGCTAGTTGCCATGAAACTCATTTCGCAAAATAATATACCCTAAGTGTTTATAAGAAAACTGTTCTTGTTTTTTTTTAATGTCCAATGGCCAACCAAACTACAGGACACGTGTCACTTTGAGGGGTAGTCATGCAAAGTCACACTTCCAAAGCGTCACTCATGTAAAACTGTATTGTTTGTGACGAATAAACCAGGGTTTGAACCACAACCTGGCCTACTTAAGCTAATTGTCCAATTGTCCTCAAATGGTTCCTCACTCTATTTCCACACAACCGCGAGTACAATTACTTTAAAATTATACTTTCCAAACCCTAAAACTATTTTCTACTAGCTGTTACCCGTCGTGGTTTCGCCCGACGAAAAGTTTAAACATTAGTATTGTAAAATTAATGTAAAATTAAAGGTTGGGAATAGTCCTATATGCTATTCCAGGACATATTCTATCTACGTACCAAGTTTCATTCGAATTCGTTCAGCAGTTTTGGCGTGATTGAGTAACAAACATACAAACACACAAACTTTCGCATATATAATATAACCTGAACGGGTAGTAAGACGCGGTTCTAATAATAATAATATAATCACATTCATATTTACTCGTAAAATTAAAATCACAATATATCTCTTATATACGAAAAGTTTAAACATTAATATTGTAAAATTAATGTAAAATCAAAGGTTGGGAATAGTCCTATATGTTATTCCAGGACATACCCTACCTACCTACAAAGTTTCATTCGAATCTGTTCAGTAGTTTTGACGTGATTGAGCAACAAACATCCAAACACACAAACTTTCGCATTTTTAATATATCACTTACCTCTTATATACGAAAAGTTTAAACAATAGTATAACAATTAATATAATGTTGTTCCAAGGCATACTCTATCAAAAACTATTGAACTTTTATCATAAAAATAGCAAATGACTGGCAGCACCATCTAACCTGCAAAATATTTAAACATTAATATTGTAAAATTAATGTAAAATCAAAGATTGGGAATAGTCCTATGTGTTATTCCAGGACATACTCTACCTACCTACAAAGTTTCATTCGAATCTGTTAAGTAGTTTTGACGTGATTGAGCAACAAACATTCAAACACACAAACTTTCGCATTTATAATATTAGTAAGATAATACAAAACCCTTCTAATTCGTAATTTGTCAAAAAATTAAAATTATATACTTACAAATAAATTTCAAATATGTGTTCAAAATTAAAATTTATTTTATTTCACATAAAAAACAATTAATTGATGTATTATTAAAGTACATTATATCTATTATTTCAAAAATACAAAGTGATTAAAAAAGTTAAAACCAAACAAAACAATAATCAGAGGAAAGTTTTTGCAGAAGAAAAGTTACTTTAAAACCTACTATTCACACGTTAGATTATAAACTTTAATTATAAATTTGGTGAAATGTTAACACGTAGAAAGTAAAGTTGAGAGAACGGTATCTTATTTTATGGTTTCTCTGTGTGGTTGTATCTTTGATAGGAGGTTATTAAAATGCAGATTGACTCCTGCTGGCAAGAATAATGAGATTGAAGGGCACAAAGATGTAGGGAAAACTTCTAGGATAAAGGAAATGAAAAACAATTCAGTACTATAAAAAGATATTTCAAGAACTATACAATCCTCAAATAAGAAGTGAAGAGGTCGAATTTAGCTAGATATTCTGGCAGTATTTTTAAAAATAAAACAATGTTTTTATATTTAAAAAATTAGGTCAATGTATTATATACACTTTATACATTTTTAATCCTTAAATTTTATATTTACCTTTATAAATCATCACCTATGTTTTTTTCGAGAAAAACTTGTATTTGATAAAATATCCACATGCAAAGTTATTATTCCTTGAAGTGACAAGTAATATTTAACTATGTGGACCATAAAATTTATTTAAAAACATGAGTACAAGGTTTTATAAATTTATAACATTTAAAGGTAGAGTGTTTCTTAACAGAAATTTTGGTCAATGATGAGGAATTTATTGTTACCAGGGGAATTAGATGTTTTCTAAACTCTACCTGTGAATTGAAATCATTTATTAGTTGAACACTCATTGCTCAGGTACAGTACATATATTCCCATGTGAGATTTGTAGAGCAGAACCAATGTATGATTAGTCAAATGTGGTTAGTGTGGGAAAGAGAATATCACATTTGCTGTCTCGAATATGCAGAATAAATAATAACTAACAAATTTGTTTGGTGGATTGTACATTTAGTCACGTGACAGTTAAGGTCACCTATTGGTCTACGCTCCTCATCATGTGAATAATAATAATAATAATAATAATAATAATAATTAGCACCACGTATTACTACCAGTACGGGCTATCCGCTTAAGTACTAATTACTCTAATGGCTTAGGAATTGGGAAGGTTGAATATAGAGGAGGTGAACCCGCATTTTCGTGAAGGGAGAGTGGAAAATCATTTACTACGCCACGTCATGTGAACAAGACCACTTAAGAGGGATAAATAGCAGAGTACTGAAACGTATTGTAGACACATAGAAATCACGTTTTAGAAGTGGCTTATTAAATTATTTTAAAAATATGTAAATAAATATAAACATGTCTTAATAAAATTTAAACCCAAAGTTTTTAATTTTTTTTATCTAAAATTGGTTAGTAAAACGGGAAGATAGCTCGTTTCAACAAAGTTTCACAAGAAAATGCCATAGTTATTAGATCAAAGTAAATCGTTAGAAACATGGGTTTCGTTTTCTTCAAACCAATAAAGTGGTTTTACAACAGCAACCACACAAAATATTAAGATAATTTAGTATAAATTTAGGTTTTTGGAGATTAAAAACGGCCCTTGTCATTCGAATGATCTCAGTTTGAGAACATGTTCCATAAAGTAAATGGAACACTCAATTGAATGTAGTAAAATCTCTGATTAATATTTTGGCTTATATTTTGTTTGATGGAGTGTGTTATATGTCTTACAGAAATAATCTATGTCCTAGCACTGGGTGGAAAACAAATATAAGGTTAGCTATTTGTGATTCAAGGTCTCTTTATAATTAGGAATCTAAACTAATCTCTTCTAATTTAGTAGCATGAATAAATAACCAAGTCACCAATGGTTGTGGTATCAACGTAGTAGCTTATGATATGCACACGTCCACAACAGACTCTGCCTTAATGTATGAGGGAAGATTATTACTCTGAGCCCGGGATGATCCCTGAATAACTCAGTGGTAGAGTTTGGCTTACTAAGCCAAATTTCCTGGGTTCGATTCCTGTGTCCAGGTTTCATTTTTTCAATTTATTTGATTATAATCGAGACACGGCTCATGTCTGTAGCTATAATCATTCATCCCCCAAGCTTCACCCACCATTCATACATAATTGTATAGCGTAGCTTTCTTCTATACTTTTAACTTGTCCATCTCTGAGTATCGTACGAATAGTATGATTATGGTTTCAGCGCTTAGTTTCTTTGTATCAACCACATTTTCCAGTTTTCTCACTTTCCCACAGTAAGTACAATTGTTTGGTTTATTGAATATACAGTAAATGTCAAACTCAAAAACAAGCTATTATAATGATTTGGTCAGAGAGAAAATATTATAATAGTGGTTACCAATTTTTCATTTCCAAAGATATCGGCTAGTACTGGACATGTTGCTTTACAGACAAAATATGGAATGTAGAGAATATTTTCTATGAGCAATAATCAAAAGTAATTCTTACGTTTCGAATAAACTAATTAATCTTAGGTTAGATAGGGTTGCTCAAATTAGGTGAATATACGTTTTATTTTCTTTCGTAAGTCTTTTTATTTTTAGGTTGACTAATTTTGGAATTTTACATTTTGCCTAAATTGAAGAAAAGGGAAGAAGTAAGCTTACGTGGACATTGGAATAGAGAGAACATAGAATAAACTCTAGATAACGCCTTAAGTAATACAATGGCAGTGATACAGATGGTAATATATACATATATTTAAAATATATATTTTTTTGTACATACAATCTCTTTGGGAGACAGAGTAGCCAAGTTAAAATTAGGAAATGAAGTGAAAACAAATCCTTATTTAGGGGGATTCAAATCTAGCATCCCATAAAACTTCACTCCTATTACATTTCTGGATATACAAACACACCATTGACTCTTGAATTTCCAAGAGCCTCAACTTGTGTATCTTTATATCCATTCCGTTAACGTCAAGCCCCACAATCCTACAGATACAAACTTCCACAACTCCAAAACTGTCAACTTCAACAGCACCACTATCATTAGTTTCTAAGACTGAACCATCTTACTGAGACAAACTCCATTGTAATTAACTCCTTCAACTTGAATTTTCCACAGACTAATCACACACGTATCAACAGTACCTGTAACTGCAAAACACTGGTTAAATATTAGATGAAGACGTGTTCAGAATGTGATACTGACGTTAAGACTTTACCAATTTCAGATATAAGGTGACCTGGTGGTCTAGGAGTAAGGTGTCAGACTTCTGTGCTGGGGGTCCGGGGTTCAATCCTCGGTCCCGGCACAGATTTATCTGATTACCAAACCCTTCCTTCACCTCTGACAAGACGTGTATTAATCACAACTTGTGAATGTGAGGAATGCCAGGCCTCCACCGTGGTTCGGATTCCACGTTAAACTGTAGGTCCTCCATTTCATCTCACAATCACCCTACCATTGCACATTAGCGTAAGTGCGTATAACCCGAACAGATAGTAAGACGCGGTGCTAATAATAATAATAATAATAATAATAATAATAATAATAATAATAATAATAATAATAATAATAATAATAATAATAATTTCAGATATAAGAAAAAAAGATTTTGTAAATGGATGGATCCCAAAACGAATTTGAAGAATATTAAAAAGAAACTACAATGAAAGAGCAAAATAGTTTACAAAACTTCTGCACAACTTCATAAAAAATATGTGTAGAAATCTTTGAGGAAGATAGGATAACGAGCGACTTTAGCCAAGCGTGGGCAGACGAGAATGGTTCCAATTCACTATCAAATCATTTTTATCACAAATGTGATACTTATGAGAAATCAAGTTGAAATAATAAGAGACCAATGGTGTACAAATTTGATTCAAAAATTGAATACTCTACAAGGTGAGCCAAAAGTAGCTGTGCACCTCCTGATGCGAGAACCAATACAACAGTTACATTCTTTGCTGTTCCAATATTTATTTGATTTAATTAGCCCCGCGCCTTACTACCCGTTCGAGTTATACGCTTAAGTACTAATTACACTAATGGGTTATGAATTGGGAAGGTTGAATAAAGAGGAAGTTAACCCACATTTTCGTGGAAGGAGAGTGGAACACCATTTAGGAAACTCCCCCCTGTTCACCCGAGCGAGATTCGAACCTCAATCTCCCTATCCCCAGCAGTCTAGTTCAACACGAAACTAGCACGTTAGCTAACCACGCCACCACCTGTTCCTATAAATGTTGGAAATGTTCCCCACAAACTTTCAGACATACATTTACTTACAAGTGTTATCTTGTTGGCAAAGATCTGTGACAGTTCAAATGAAAAGATGCTTCAAATGAATGTTGTTTTGGCTTTCTTTAGTTCAAACAGAAAGTGGGAATGGTCTTTATAAACAGCATTTTTCAGTCCTCCAAACAAATAATAGTGTGGGTGTATGATATAGAGGGTAAGTGGAGCTATACAACGTGTATCTAAAACATTGCATCAAACTTTGGCAGGCTATTCCTTGGGTGAAAATAGAATAATTCACATCAGCAACCTAGGGGTCCATCTTGAATAATAAGGGCGGTATACACCCCTAAAGATAGAGCTAAAAACGACTGTTGTGTGAAATTTTATGAAAACTGCTTAGGGTGTGTGCATGTGTGATTTCAAAGACAAGTGTTAATTCCTGCCAGGCAGGGAGCCAGTATAGCCGTGTTAGATACATTTGTCTCTGAGCTCAAACTTGTGTGATTATCTCGAAAACGGGGAAAGCTAGACAGTTTCTCCAAGACACATTTATTTGTTAATTTTTACTCCATATTTTGTAATATTAAGTCAAAATTGGCAATACTTACTCTTAAATATTTAATTGCAGAAAAAAGTCTTACAACATAATGGTGGTGGGTAACGGTAACAACACATTTAATTTATTAGTGATCAAGGTTTCAATAAGTAGTATACAAATATTCGTTGTAATACCCTAAACAGTTTTCATAATATTTCACACAAAAGTCGTTTTTAGCTCTATATTTAGGGGTGTATACCACCCTTATTATTCAAGATGGACCCTAGGTTGCTGATGTGAATTATTGTGTATCTAAAACATTGCATCAAACTTTGGCAGGCTATTCCTTGGGTGAAAATAGAATAATTCACATCAGCAACCTAGGGGTCCATCTTGAATAATAAGGGCGGTATACACCCCTAAAGATAGAGCTAAAAACGACTGTTGTGTGAAATTTTATGAAAACTGCTTAGGGTGTGTGCATGTGTGATTTCAAAGACAAGTGTTAATTCCTGCCAGGCAGGGAGCCAGTATAGCCGTGTTAGATACATTTGTCTCTGAGCTCAAACTTGTGTGATTATCTCGAAAACGGGGAAAGCTAGACAGTTTCTCCAAGACACATTTATTTGTTAATTTTTACTCCATATTTTGTAATATTAAGTCAAAATTGGCAATACTTACTCTTAAATATTTAATTGCAGAAAAAAGTCTTACAACATAATGGTGGTGGGTAACGGTAACAACACATTTAATTTATTAGTGATCAAGGTTTCAATAAGTAGTATACAAATATTCGTTGTAATACCCTAAACAGTTTTCATAATATTTCACACAAAAGTCGTTTTTAGCTCTATATTTAGGGGTGTATACCACCCTTATTATTCAAGATGGACCCTAGGTTGCTGATGTGAATTATTCTATTTTCACCCAAGGAATAGCCTGTCAAAGTTTGATGCAATGTTTTAGGTACACGTTGTATATCCTTTGACGTTAGTCAGTAAATGTATTTTTTATAAAGCATTTTCTAGCAATTTTTAGAGCATAGAAATCCTAGCCCTATTTATCAAAATGGGTATATACTGTAGATATTGAAGTAATTTTATGGACCACAGACACAATAAATATATGCTACGGCTACAGTTAAAGCTTGGATAAAGTCAATATTATCCAGATAATGTTGAAATTATCCAAAATACGTGGATAAAGCTATATGAGAGGTGATTAAATAATGTTTCTCGTAGCTTTTACGATTAATATTGACGTTATCCAAACGCATTTGAATGATGACAACATTTTAGGGTTGAGGTTAAGTTAGTTAGGCTAGTTTAGGTTAGGCTAGGTTATATTAGACTATTTTAGGCTATGTTTATTTAGTTTAGGTTCATGGGAAAGAAAGAATCGAAATGAGGCATTTCGAATGTTTGTTTAGTTTAGGTTAGTGGAAAAGATAGAGTCAAAATGATGCATTTCAAATGTTACTGCATTGCTATGATTCAATTTCAGAGATCAAAATTATGTTCCAAGATATAATACTGTTCACACGTGCTTAGTTTTACAAATATAACTCTATGTTATCCAGGTCTTGCTGGCTTATGTCAAGATAATCTGGAAAAGTTTGAAAATTAAAAAAATTACTTTGTATTTCTAACTTTATCCACTACACTTGGATAATGTCCATATTTCCCGGCTAATCTTGAAATTATCCAGATTTCGCACACTACCACAACAAATATACCTTACCGTATCATAAATTTATATAGCTTTGAATGTCAGGATTATATAGAGCACCATTTGAGAAATTTCTTAAACAATGTTAGGTTTCACGGAAAGTAACTTAAAAGGGACTTCAAATTTATTCCAAATTATTTATTTTACCTGCCATTTTGCTAAGGTAGAACCTTTGATATGAGGGTGTGACATTGTGACACATATGGTTGTAATAGTTTATGGAAGTATGTGGCCGTTTGTATTTTAAGCCAATCTAGATGCTTATTTTGAAAATTATTGTAAAAAAGGAATTTTACGAGAACATTATATAAAAAATATCCGTTTTGAGGCAGAAAGGCTAGGTCTATATCTCATTCCAATCAAATCAAGTCTTATCCCAATCGGACTCCTAGTATCAGCATATTAAGAGAGCCAATTTAATACTAATTAAATCACTATTCTTGATCCAACATCTTGATCTAACATAGATTAAGTCCCATGTCTGCACCCAGTATCATCCCAATAAGTAACCAAGTCTAACATAAATTAAGTACAACGTCTGGTCCCTGTATCATCCCAATAAGTAACCAAGTCAACATAAATTATGTACAATGTCTGGTCCCAGTATCATCCCAATAAGAAACCAAGTCTAACATAGATTAAGTACAATGTCTGCTCCCTGTATCATCCCAATAAGTAACCAAGTCTAACATAAATTATGTACAATGTCTGGTCCCTGTATCATCCCAAACAGAAACCTAGTACGTGCCCAGTATCATCCAACTATCTTAGTATCATCCCAATCAAGCCACTTGAATCGTCCAAGTGTAATCCATATAAGCAACCTAGTCTCATTTCAATCAAGTCACTATTTGTGACCTGGTGGTCTAAGTGCAAGGTGTAGGAATTTTGTCCTGGGGGTCCGGGGTTCAATCCTTGGTTCCGGCACAGATTTATCTGATTGCCAAACCCTTCCTTCACCTTTGACAAGACGTGTATTAATCACAACTTGTGAATGTGTAAAACCTCCATTTCATCTCACAATCACTTTACCATTACACATTAGCGTAAGTGTGTATAACCTGAACGGATATTAAGATGAGGTAATAATAATAATAATAATAATAATAATAATAATAATAATAATAAAGTCACTAAGAAAAAATCAAAATATTAATTTTCACTTGAAATTTTACTTTTGTTTTAGTATTCTTCGAGTAGTAGCCTATACACGTAACAATGCACGGGTATTAATAGTCTACAGTGTAAGTTTTATTCATCTAATATATCGTTGTAATATTGTAACCAACACTAAAAAAAAGTAACATAAAAAATTTAATATATTGTTTTTTACTGGTATAACCCAATATTAGTTATTAATTAATTAAATTCAGTTATTAATAAACACGAAATTAATTCAAAACAATTCATTTGTTATCAAATAATTTCCTTAAGTTTTGGTTGCAGAGCAATACCAAAATAGTCAATATTTATTAAAGATATCTCATCAATTTGAGGCGATTTCAAACTATTACAAAATTATTACTAATTATATGATTAATTATTGAAAGGTTTGTTTAATTGTAATTTAAGAGAGGCCATATTCAGACAAGTCAGAGTCGTTACCCTATTAATTTTTATTTTATTTTCCAATTGGTGCGATTTCATTCGCTCTTCGCGTACTTTACAAATATTGTATGTTCCCTAGCTTACGTCTTTCCTCCCACCATTCTTAGAGATATATTATGGCTGAGGTTATTTTAGTAAAATTATGTATGAGACTATTTTAAATGTTTTGATTTATGAATATATTTGATATAATCTTTTAAAAAAGGCCAAGAAATCTTCCAGTTTAATAAAAACACACTACACTCTCGTAAAATACGGTTTAAAAACTAATATAGCGTAATCGTATCATAAAGTTAAATAAAGTATAATCTTTTTCCACTTGAAAAATAAGTAATATGTCTCTCTTTAATTATATACTATACATATTACTATACAAATAATCTTCATGGCGACAGCTTGCAATCAAGCTACACCAACCGAGTGGCCGTCGTGTGCTGGTGAAGATAGTGCAAGCTTGTGTTGATTGATCACACTATGTGGTCAGGACAACAAAACCCTCCGGCCACTTACATCAGTTTTCTAGACTGTAGTGGCTACCTATTTGTTCGAGTAGTTCCTCATTTGTCCCCACGAGGCTAAGCCTGAACCCATTCAATACCCACAGATTTACAGATAAGTCTTTAAGCGCCGGGATATCGAACCCTGAACTTTTGTATCTGTAGTCAGAAACTCTGACCTCTAGTCAACAGAGGTGGTCACATATTATATCAACCTATTATAAATATATATAAATCTTCTATTTTCTAATTTGTGAAATGGTATTTATTCATAACCAAATGTATTTTTGGTTTTCTAGAGCCCTATTCTATGTGCTTCCTGTTTTATGTACTAAAATTGTTGTTTAAAATAATAAATACCGTACAAACATTATTGATAATCCGTGTCAAAAAACTATCATATGCTTCCCGGATATGTCCAATTCTTTCCTATATATCTTTAGCTTCATTCTTTTTGTATTTGTTTCATAGGATTAGATTTCCTACATGAAACTTTCTAAATCGTGTCAAAGCAAAAAGTTGAAATACAATCGTTCCCTAAGTGTATCTTGGTTCTCTATTCATGTAACACAGAAAGTTGTTATTCCTAAAACCATGCCACGTATACTCCAAAAAGGGACGATGTATTACACAACCCAAGACAAGCCCATATTTTATCACTGTTCTTCAGAAACAACAAAAGACTTCACTCCCACCTCTAAAACCGTCTCGAAATTACCTTCCGCGTACTCTTCTTCCAACCCTTTCTTGGTTATCTTTTAGCGTATTTTGTCCATGGGTCCAAATTGCTACCAGAAATCTTCATCACTAACGTAGTTAGCAACAATGCTTCCAACAATAGGCCCTATAATGGATGTTCACCTCCCAGTATCCTTTAGGAAGAAGTAGAAACACATTAAGTATCCACCCATTGTTACGTTGGGCTAAGGGTGAGGCCGGAGGGGTGGGGGGTGTATTTGTAGGGGTGTGAAAACGGAAAACTACCGAAACAAGTTCGTAGAAGAAGAGAAAATGAGATCAAATGAATACAGAAAGCACAATAGTGGGAAGGGGATAAGAATGTATGAGGTACGTTATTTGGTGTACTTTGCTTTAGAGAAGGTAGCCGGGTTCTTCTTCAGACTGAAACTCATCCAAGTGGATCACGTATACATATATCGATATAATGTCGTACGATATTATTCGGAGAGATATTGATTTTATATTGAATAAAGAATGTGAGAATTTATACAAATCCTACCAACTGGTGAATCAAAAACTTAAGAGGTCCATATATGAAACGCTGGTGACTATAATAGCTCTATATTATACGTTTTAAAATAGATCTTTCAAGCCTATGTTTGATACTTATATTAGATATTAAAATACATAATGTTTGGAAATCTTTTAAAATTAATTTTTACATTATTATGGATCGTACCATTAAACCCTCTATACATTTTTAGCTCATATTTAAAATAGTATACATGCCACGGTATAAGTTAAACTTGGATAAAGTCAATATTATCCAGATAATGTTGAAATCATCCAAAATACATGGATAGCGTTAAAGGAGAGATGATTAATTAATGTTTTTCGAAGTTTATCCAGTTAATATTGACATTATCCTTGCACACTTGAATACTGTCAAAATTTTAAGGTTGAGGTTAGGTTAGGCTAGGTTAGGCTAGGCTAGGTTATATTATGTGATTTTAGGCTATATTTGTTTAGTTTAGGTTATTAGAAAAGAAAAAAAATAAATGAGGCTATCGAATGTTAGTGCATTGCTATGATTCAAGTACAGAGATCAAAATGACGTTCCAAAATATTATCATTATTCACACGTGCTTAATTTTAAAGATAGTATTCAACATTATTCATGTCTTGTTGGCTAATTTTGGGATTATCCAGATAGGTCAAAAATGAGATAATCACTTTCTATTTCTGAACTTATCAACTGCACTTGGATAATGTCAACATCTCCAGGCTAATCTCGACATTATCCATATTTAGCACATTACCCGTAACATAAAATATACCGTACCGTACCATCAACTTAGATATCTTTGAATTTCAAAATAATATAGAGCACTATTTGAGAAATCTCTTTTTAAAACAATTTTGAATGCAATGGTTCCTAGACATATACAAATATGTATTGATTTAACAACAAATATAGTTTATTATTTTTCGACAAAAATTGAAAGACAATATTTTAAGAAATGTGTTTACTACCACCCCACAATTCAAAATCACTTGGTTTGATGGTATGTGTCTTATAAATTTATAGCTAGATTATTTAGAGCTATTCTTAGATGAAGTCGTAAAAGATAGATTGGCTAATGTACCGGTACTTAACTATAATCAATGAAAATGCCTTTTTACTTTCTCGCTATCTTACAGGTAGAGGAATTATTGTGATCGTCAACGAAATTGAACTCGAGATTTTGATGAAACTTGAAGTTTTAGAACCCCCCCTAAACCGAAAAAGTAGTTTTTGAATTTCCTTCTGTCAGTCTGTTTATATGTACCTCCAACTAGAGCCTAAACTATTTTACCGTTCGGGGAAAAAACTTGGTGTTTAGGGTATTCGTAGGGTTTCCCCGAGGGGGTTTTTGGAATTGGATATCTAACTATAAACTTAAGGGTAGTTTACTATAGGGCAAAAATAGTAAAAGTCGATTTTCTCTAAATAGGCTTTAAAAATTTGGATTACATTTCATTTCAAAATATTTATAAATATTTCAAACAAAATAGCTACTCTCAATATTTCGGTAAAATGACTTTAAGGGCTCCATTCTGGTGCGTAAATTCTCATTTTTTAAATCATATCTCCGAAACTGTTTGATATATGAAAATACTTATCATTTCAAATATGTAGATCTATTTATAATACAAATATTTTATTTGAAACATATATTTATAAAACTAATAAATTTCAAGCTATACGCAAATATATATAAATATATATATGTATATATATTTTAACTTTTCGAAAATTAAGGTAAAGTAATGCGACCGTACAAAAACTCTAACCCAAATGTTGATGGATGTAGACGTCTCATGACCCCCCGAGACCCAAAAAGTAGTCTTTCAATGCCGTCTGTCTGTGTGTATTTTTAACCCCAAAATTAAGAGTAGTTTGGTAAAAAGCTTAAATAGATAAAATCGAATTCATCAAAATCGGCTCTAATTATTTCGATTAAAGTTAGTATCTAGGCCTAGTTTAAAATCATAAATAAAATGGCTATTTTCATTTTCCCGTGAAAATGGCGTTTAGGATACCTTACAGAAGCGTTAATTTCCGTATCTCCGCGACTATTGGAGATACTAAATAACCTATCAGTGGAAAATTATAGTACTAATAAAAATAAATAACTTTTATGTGAAATATATTTTAATAAAACCAACCGTTTCTGAGATATTGCCAAATATATTAATACAATTCTGTGAGCTTTAGTTGTAAAGAGATACTTTTTAAGTGTTAACGCCCTAATTCTCTAATGACATAGAGTATTATATAAGTAAATCAATTTAGATTCAATAGTCAATATTTACCTTTTTAATTGGTCAAATTTATAAATGAGGAATTCAATAGCAATGCAAAAACCATAAGATGTGCAACCTCTAATAAAATGTCGAAAATTTTAAACCATAAATTGACATTTTAATATGAAGGGTTGACCCTTGGACGCAATAGCAATATTTTTACTTTCTCGCTATCTTACAAGTAGAGAAGGATTGTGATCGTAAAAAAAAATCGAACTCAGATTTTGATGGATATAGACGCGTCATTACCCCCCGAACCCTAAAAAGTGGTTTTCGTAATGTCATCTGTCTGTCTGTTCATCATCTGTCTACCAGTCGGTATCTCGGGCTAGAGTCTGAACTATTTTACCGATGGTGCTAAAACTTGGTATATAGGATTTTCATAGGGTTACCCCGAGGAATCTTTGGAATTGTACATCTAACCCTAAAATTAAGGGTGGAAAGAGAAAAAAATCGATTTTATCAAAGTCGGCTTTAACAATTTTTATTAAATTTAATTTCCAAGCTTTAATCAATATTACAAATCAAATGGCTACCCTCAACCTTTCGTCAAAATAACTTTAAGTGTTCCCATCTGATGCATAAATTCTAATTTTTAACTTTATCTCCGTAAGTCTTTGAGATATGAAATCACTTATCATTGCAAACATGTAGATCTATTTATAATTTACATCTTTTACTTGAAACTTATTTTTATAAAACCAAGATTTTTCAAGCTATACTCAAATAAATATATTTTTTAAACTTTTCCAACATTCTAAGGTAAAGTATTACCAAAAAGTATAAAAAATAAATGGTACGGCGCACCGCACAGACTTTCTCTCTCTTTCTATAAACTCGTAAGATTTCTGAACAGAATAATGTACATTGTATCATCACCACTCCACATAAGAACACGCATAAAATAATAAACAATGATATAGGATCAATGAGAAAAGAGGCGCATTTTTGTCCACCTAAGAATATTTCAAAGAGTTTAATGTCTTCCACAAGGGTCAAAACTTCGTATTAAAATTTCGATTTCTGGTTAAAGTTTTAACATTTTATAAGGTGTTGCAGATCTTCAAGTCATCGCATTGATATTTAATTATTCATTTATACATTTTGACCAATAAAAAATGTAAATATTGACTATTGAGTCTAAAATGGAGATAGATCATTGCT
>CABFWB010000118.1:487464-505416 GCA_902151455.1 Timema bartmani | reverse complement strand
ATGAGGTCACACTTCAAGTGGTAAACCAATCAGGTGGTCTCTGTTCTGCCCGCTCGGTGGTGAGTTGTAATATGTTCAGCTATCAGCCCTGCGGGAGGCAATCAATCAGCCTACAGACCTTCTCACTAAACACAACAAACATTTCTAGCTGGCACTGACAGAGATGGGAATCCTCGAATATAGACTGATTGTACTATCAAGAACATTCTGAATGTCCTCTTTTTCTACCACAAGACTTGGATTTCAGTAGGTTAAAAATTATGCCTTCCTGATAGTCCTTCGTAAGAAAATCGGTCTATACCTTGAGTCCTTGAGAATATTCGAGAAAATGTTGGATTTGAGGATTCATTTTTTGACTCAACGTAACTATATAAACAACTGGACCTCAGGCTACTAGTTTACCACTTCATTGGATGTATGAATGTTATAATGATTGTAACTTAAGAAATAGTATTGTAAAGAAAACGTCTTATTTACTTTAACACAATTGTGAATCACCAAAAGTATTTAACCCTTCACAATAGTGGGTTATACATTAACTCGCTGTTCCTAAATTTCTTCCCTAAAAACCATAAGATGATCCTCAGCTTATGTGAACCACATTTTGATTACATGCACAATATTATTGCAACTCGCGAGCCGTTGTTGGCGTGTCCAAATGGCCTATTCGATTCTAACTGTTTCAACTTTAGTAGAGGTTTGAAAAGAAAGAAAGAAAGAAAGAACGTCGCGCGCAAGGGCACGAAGCTCCCCACCACAGTCAACTCTTCTAACCGAGAGGAGTAAGCGTCACGGGATCAACTCCCACCTAGAGTACTCTATATCTACTTAATTGGAACAACGCATGGGGAGATAAGTTTTCTCATACAATTTCCATAAGAGTGTCTCACTTCCCCTCCATTTAAATGCGGGTACATTTCTTATAAATGTAAACCTTACTCTTGTATACCCCATTAGGGTGATAAATTTTAGATATCTCGCATGGGTAGTAGTAATACGCGGTGGAAAAAAACTAGTTTCAAATACACTATTTCGTAAATATTTAAATTATTACATCTTTCCTTTGTTAATATAGTAGATTATTAATTTTATTTTAGTACAGAACTATAGAATATAGACGTATATTATTGTATTCTACTTTCTAACATAGCTATGGTATATAATATTATTCCCAAACCCTTACACTATGTAATATGTACCCCCTTAATATTTTTCTTTTCCAAAAATGTATTAAATCAACTTTATTAAGTCAATGCAAAAATAATTTGTTTTTACTTGCCCGAAACCGTTCAATCTTTTATAACTCTCTACCCTTCTAGCAAAGGGAAAGCACGATAAAATATAAACCGGAGGATTCCTTGGGGTTTCTTCAGTGTGCACCAAAGTTTTGTTGAAATAAGTCAAATAAAATGCAGTATTAAGTGGAGAGACAAAAGCTACGCGGGACACCCAAATTATTGTTATTAGCACAGCATCTTACTACCCGTTCGGTTTCCACNTCCTTGGGGTTTCTTCAGTGTGCACCAAAGTTTTGTTGAAATAAGTCAAATAAAATGCAGTATTAAGTGGAGAGACAAAAGCTACGCGGGACACCCAAATTATTGTTATTAGCACAGCATCTTACTACCCGTTCGGTTTCCACGCACTTACGCTAATATGTAATGGTAGGGTGATTGTGAGATGAAATGGAGGACCTACAGTTTAACGTGGAATCCGAACCACGGTGGAGGCCTGGCATTCCTCACATTCACAAGTTGTGATTAATACACGTCTTGTCAGAGGTGAAGGGAGGGTTTGGCAATCAGATAAATCTTTGCCGGAACCGAGGGTTGAGCCATGGACCCCCAGCATAGAAGTCTGACACCTTACCTCTAGATCGCCAGGTCACTTATATTTACCTCTCTTTATCTCAATTTTACGCAATTAATAACTACCGTAAAAGCATGTGTGTAAGCTTTTTTTTTATAGCAGCGCGTCTTGCTACATGTTCAGGTTACACGCCTATATATTAATTACACTAATGGGTTAGGGATTATGAAGGCTTAGTTTAAAGGAAATGCACCCGCATTTTCTTGGAAGGAGAGTGAAAAAACATTTATGAAAAATACCTCAATGCAACTGACCGTGATCGAACCACGATATCCCCGTCTTCGGCAGTATAGTCCACCACTAGATTAGCGTGATAGACCACGCGGCCTCCTAAGCGGTATATGTAAGCTATTAAATTTGTAACTGGTTATTCATTGGAGACCAGCGCCTTAACCACTAGATCACGAAAGGAAAGAAGCTTGATGTTTTATTTCTTCAGAGTCACGACAAACGAATTTTTCATAAACTTCAAATTCAGTACGTTTTTTTTTAAATTTGTTTGTTTTGGACTTATCATTCTAGAACTATTGATCGTACTTAATAAACCCTCGGTAGGGTGGAGGTGGTGGTGGAGGGTGGAAAGAGGTGGCTACAGTTTGTAAACCTATGAATTAGATTACTAGCTCTACACACATATGTTCCCGTATTAAAATTCTATTTAAATGTTATGTTTTTAATTCAAAGCTTTAATATTACCTATTTAGTAATAATCAATATTTGATTCACTTTCACAATAAGCCAATACACTTTGTTGGATTATAATTGTGTTAGTTTTACCTTACACTGTTAGTTAAAACCCTTTTCTTGCAAATAAATGCATTTTATCTATCATCTATGACTAGTGTCAGGGAACAACTTAATTAGTTTTGTACAATTTTGCTAAACGTGTTAGTTGCGTTAAACATATTTGCACACAAATCAAGTTTTGTGATTCGTACGTGTGAATATATTTTAAGTAACTTGTTTGTATCAGAGTTGAAAATCAGTTGTTTTAATTTGGGTTTACAAAAACATCACGGGTCAACATATATTTCTGTGAGAATGTTAATTGCTACGCTACTCGAGTAAAAACGCACAATCAGCGTTTTAGATACGTCGAACGTGTGAACCACTCTTTAATTTGTGCTCTGAACCTGAAATCAAACAAAACCTTATGTGCAAGAAGTGCACGTAACGAGTCTTTTTTTTAAAAAAAGCACCGCGTCTTACTACCTGTTCAGATTACACGCACGTAACGAGTCTTGTTACCAAAATATATTATTTTAGACTAACCAACCTCTTTGTTTAGTGGTCGGAGACCCTGGATGCTGACCTAGAGGTCCGGATTCGATTCTCTTCTGGTACAGGGGGATTTTTCTAGAAAGGGGAATAATTCCCCATCTCCAAAATTCACCAGGGATTGGTTAGTTAGGTTTAAGTTAGGTTAAGATCTCCATTCGCTTCACCCCGTCATGATTACCTCATCTCATCGGGACACGGAAAGGATGTACGATTAGTACATTCGGGCATCCCCTGGGCAACGGTACATTATTAATGGCTAATCTTTCCGCAAACTGAACCACAGGTTGATGTAGCCCAGACACGTAATTATTATTACTATTATTATCATTTCTATACTGAACTGAACTGTTTTTTACTTAATTAAAGTTGAATAGGTAATGAAGCGCCATCCTTTGTTTCATTACTAATGTGGTGGCTAGATCATAGGGTGCTATTGCACATGTTCTCTTACAAATAAGGATGTGCGAAGCTTTGAAAATTAAGTTTCACTTCGAAAATTTATCAGCCTTAACTCAGCTCCGGAAATAAAAGACTGTCTTTGATATTTACGAACCTTCTTCAATAAAAATATTTAGAGCTAAAATACTTATTTGTGTTTATTTATCACCACTCTATATATTCTCCGTTTACCCTAAGATGTATCAGTCTTTCCTTGACGGATTACACTATGATACTATCTTATAAGTTATATCATAGTGGAATCATGCAAATTAAGCTTGCTATCTTATAGGGTAAAGGAAGGATACATTTCCTTTACAGCGAACGCTTACAACCTTACCTTAACGGTTTCCACTATGGATGTATCTATCACAATAGCTGTACCATAGTGGAAACAAGCAAGGTAAACTTGTTACCTTTTGAGGTGAACAAAGTGTATATTGCTATTCAATATTCATATGAAAATAATCCGAAGTAATTGAATTGCATGTTATTTTAATAATGTGATATATCAGCTTAGAACAAACTATTTTAAACCATTTTGAATTTTTGTTTTATCTAAATAATATTTTAAAGAGTGTCTAAAGTAAAATAAATATTCACAATATACATCTTTTTAAAGGCATAAAACAATGAACAACAAATATTTGAACTAGGATTCGACACGGGATTTTATTTTTACAAATTCTATTTGATTCGCTTTGATTTATGAAAATAGACTTCGTACACCCCTGCTTACAATGTATATAAAAATATCTTCAAAATATTGATATTTTAGCTTAACATATTGCAGGAAATATTTTTCTAACAGTTTTCTCTCTTGGCGTATTTCAAAGCCTCTTGTCGTAAGCTATTCCATCCATTCTTATCTCAACAACTCAGGTTTTGACTTGGATTTGGTCGTCAGGGGCCTATTTTATCCCTTTTATAGAAATATGAAAAGCCTTGGTGGGTGAAAAAGTCACAAAAAATTGAATCCCTTACTAGAGATATTACTATTCAATAATAATAATAATAATAATATATTCATATCATATTATTGAAATGTCTGCCATAAAATATGAGCTTATTATTATGACTTTTTTTAAATGAATTTATGAAAAAAAATCTCTAAGTCGAATTGAAGTTTGATTATTTATTGTTCATATTTTTATGCTGAGAAAAAAAAATAGATTTTGTAAAAACATATAGGCCCTATATAAAACTTAAAAGACACTTTTTAAATACAATTTTTATAATGTTTTATTTAAAATTTGTTTTGAATAGTTTGTTCCAAGATGGCACGGCAAGTTACTAAAACGACATGCAATTCCATTTCCTCGTAATTTTATTATCATATGAATATTTAATATTAATGTGTACTTTGTTTGACTTGAAAGGCAGCAAGCTTACCCTATTTGTTTCCACACAGGTGCTGCTTATATGAGAGGGACAGTGGAAGCGGTCGGGGTAATACTGCAAGCCTCAACCGTAAAATGTAGTGTACATAACAGCTTTGAATGGTGATAATCGAACACAAATAAGTTGTTTAGCTGTAAATATGTTTATTAGACTTCCTTCCTGACTGCGGGATAGGCAAGAAACTGTGCATATAGCTTAAAAAAACAACTACTCTGATCTTAATCCATCCTCACTCATTTTCTCCACACTTCCATTTCCTTGCATACTTCCTTCGCTTCAACAACACCCATACACCGATAATACATGCTCTTTTATTCTTAAAACTCTTAATGTTTCTCTTGTTCTCATATTCGTCTACATCAAATAACCACGTCTTACATGGCCTACCCCTTCGTTTTGATTCACACACTCTACCTTCATATATTTGCTTCGTCACTCGAGCCACACTCATCCTCTCAACTTGCCCAAACCAAAGTAACACGCTTCTTTCACATTTACCTATTGGATTCCCTTTCAAACCGCACTCCTTCAGCAATCATTCATTACTGACTCTGTCCATACGAGTTTTTCCACATAAAGTCTGTTCACCGTAGGAATTGACTTCTAAAAGGCCTTTTTCCCTACCATAAAGCTATTATATAGTAGGATATTGGTAGGAAAAAAGACCTTTCAGAGAGTAATTCCTACCGTGAATGGAGAATACATTTCTTAGGTATCTCATTTCGACCACAGTCACCTTGCTCTTGTGTTTCTTCTGACAAACCCACGCTTCACATCCATAAAACAATGTTGGCGTTAACACACTTTTATTTACTGCCATCTTTGTCTCTATTGATACTACTTCATTCTTTTCAATAGTTCACATACTTATAGCTACTCTCCGAGTTGCATTCACCCGTCTGTTGATTTCACCATCCATCCTTACATTTTTACAGAACATTCTGCCCAGATACACATACTCCTACTCACCTGATCATGCGGTTTCTCCAGACCAAAAAATGCAAAATGAACTTTCTTCCTTAATGTCATACATTTCTCAATCACTGGTTGAATTGTAAATATCTGATCCATGCAACCTCTACCTGGTATGAAATCCCATTGCACCCCCCGAATCTTGTCCGTAGTTTTTTCACGCACCCTCTCAATTAAAACTCTCCCCAAAAACTTTGCCTGGAATTCTCAACAAACAAACTGCCCTATAATTCTTATATTCACTCTTACTGTCTTTGCCTTTGTACAAAGGAACAATGACAGCATTCTTCCAGTCATTAGGAACATTCGACATCCCAGCACACACACTGAACCACTCACACAATCTGGCTAGTACTATACCCCACACTTATGCATTTCACTTGTGATCCCATCCACGCCCGCAGCTTTGCCATCCTTTAACAGTTTCATAGCGTTTAACACCTCAGCCTTGATAGTTATTTTACTCATCATAATATTTTCCCTATTTTCTGTAACTTTCTCTACGTTTTCGTCATATAACTGCTCAAAATACTCTCTCCATTGCTCTTTTATACTGCTTTCATCCCATATAATTTCACTACATTTATTCTGAATGCTATAGGTCTTCCCTTGCACGCCTTGTTTCGTTCTCTTTATCCAGTTCCAGAACAGATTATTATTTCCTTAAAAAGTATTCTGCATTCTTTCTCCTTCTTTTAATCTCATTCGCCCTTTACTTTCCTTTTCTACTATATTTGCATTCATCTTTTTCTCTTTCTATATGTTCCACACCCTCTTACGTTCTGTTTCATTCATCACAGCAATCATTCGTCTATATGCTTCTTTCTTTTCCTTCATAGCTTCTTTCACTGGTCCATTCCACCATGCATCTCTTTTTAAGTTTCCCACTACCGCAGATACACACACATCTTTCGCGCACTAAACAGCTTAGCTGTTGGGCTTAAGAATAAACCTACATCCTGACTACCTCTTACCCATTCATCACCACCCGACTACAGTGCCAGGATACCATCACTCGTCACCAAACTATCTTTCCCTTTCCGCTTGGTTTCACATAAACACAAAATATCAATTTTTCTTCCAATCATTTCTTCTAACAGTTCCTTCTCTTTACCACACACTCCTCTCACATTCCACATTCCAATAGTCCATGTTCTCGCCAGCTTGTCAACAAATAGGCCCTTCAGTTTTAACCTCGGCTGCCCATCATATCTTTAGTAATCCGAGGCTAATATTGTACAGTTTCTTTTAGTAATCAATTTAGATTAGACTTGGTTACTAGACTTGATCGTGCCCGCACTTATGACAGTAGTTGCTGCTTACGGTAAGGATACTATACCGATTGGAGTTGGCACAATAATTTAGCCAGTATACCACACTACGTACAACCGTGTCTCAATCTTACCCTGAGCGAGTTTGCACTGTTCCTACAAACCAGTATCCCTACTATAGAGACTGCCTTGCCGGCCAGTATATTGTTACCCGTATCACTACCACTAGGAGGTAAGGCGATAATAAATCAAGTGTAATAAATAAAAGTAGTAATTTATACAAGTAAATGTTTTATAAGAAGCTCTTAGTAGCAGCACATAATTTTAATCAATTAGTTTCCTGTATTTCCAAGCGTCAACCATACTGAAGATAATTAACTTTTTTTATCATTGCTATTTAATCATAGTCAGTCAATCATAGTGTATTTTTACTCCATTTAAAAGTTTTTCTTTGTGCATTGGTGTGGAGTTGTTACTTTCAAGGTGATTATGGTCTGACCTTCTAATATGTAAATAGTTTTTTTAATGGCAGTGAAACTAAAATGATTCATGAAAGAGTGGTAGTTTATCATGTTTTCCCTTAATTTGTTTGCAGGTACGACGCAGTGTCAACAATTTTAAATAAACTAAGTAGTAATTTATTTTATTCTTTGTTCTATGCGGCTAATGTAATGATATATTAATAAAGGACTCTGGTTCAATCATATATTACGTACCTACTCTATGGCATTAGGAACTCGAGAGTTCATTGCCACAATTACAAAAGTACGCCAACTATCTCTATCTTGAGCTAGGTCTTCCGAATAATCTCTTCCCATAAAGTTTGAATTTTTATATATATACTTGGTACCAAAAAGGCGTGTTTCACATTTTTGGCCATTTTNCCCCCCCTTTTTGCTTGATTTGTCAACATTTTTTAATTTTTTCACAGGAATAACCATTCTTTTTTTCATGCAATTTTGCCTATAGCTTGAACAGGTAGTAAGACGCGATAATAAAAAAATTAAAAATTCATGCTATTTATAAATTGCTGGTAGTTATTAAAATAAAGGTGTAAATTAATATTGCGGAATAATTGACAGTTGACACTGGTGTACAATGAATTTAAATTCCAGCTTGTTCAAATCGTGGTTGGGTGGGCTAAGGGTGGTTTTTCTCAATGGTTTCCTAATCTTCCATGCAACTGCTGGCACATTTACAAAAACTCTACTTAGGAGCTATGTTTTTGCATGTTTTATATCAAGTGTCTCCTTTGCAAGACTTATATTGTGTTTAGAAAGTGCACGTTCAATATTTTAACACATTTATTACTTTAAAAATATTTTAAAAAATCATTAATTAAAGACTCCAATTGATCATCTCATTGTGTGTGTGTTAAAACGTAGACATAGCTCTTTATTTTTCTTTCAGATCTATCTTAGTGAAAGTTTCAACTTATTGTGGACGGAGTATATATTAAGAGTGTTCATAAAAGCAGGCCCAACTCATCTCCCGGCTCGCGTGAGGAATGGGAGTAAAAGGGAAAATAAAAGATCTACAATATTCCAGAAATGTGTGCAGTGCATTCGTATTTGAATGATTACTAGAAATTTTCCGAGGTGACGATGGGGGACAGAGCGACAAAGTTTCTTGTTAATAACTACAGTATTTCTCTATTAAGACCGAATAAAGATTTGTGCACAACGCTTAGCTGTGAAACCGTTCTAAAATAGTCAAAAACGGCCTTTTCAACGCAGTTTTTTCCATCCAAATATAATTTAATATTTCAACAATGTTCTGTACTAGGAATTTCTGTTAACTCTTTATCTCCATTAATGTTTAGTAATAAATAATCCCCGTGCAATAGTATACGTGTAGATATATGGTCTCGAGCTGACTGTACCACAGAATTGATGGATATGTGATGCACGTTTCTTACACGTGGAGGCATCACTATCTTCTTGCCAGTGTTACCTGGGTTCCCACTCCGCTACCATAGCTCAGAGTACTTGCCCAAAAGTGATAAGAGTTTCCATTTCCCAGATTGTTCAGAAATGTTTGTGACCATATTTGGAGGTGTCACAATCCGAGGTGTTGTCCTAAGATTACTAGAGCCCCAACTAGCAATTATTGGTAGTTGTGTGGCCTAGATCCCCAACCACAGGAGAAAATAATTAGTTGGTTCCCCCATCACGTTTCAATACCCTTTCGGGCTATACTCATACATTAATTACGTTATGGAATAGGAATTAAGGTGGTATAATTGTATAGGAAATGTACCCGCATTTGCGTGTATAGAGAGTGAGAAACCATCTAGGGAAAACCATCATCAGTACATTCGACCTGGTTTCAAACCTTGGTCTACCCAACATTTAGCAATCCAGTCAGTCACGAGAGTGACGCGTTAGAGCATGCGACCACCGATGCAGGTAATTAGGCATTTCAATAACTATTAATTAATTTGCAGCCAACATCTGTAGGGTATTGGAATTTTTTATATTAATTTAAACATACATGTTTGTTTAACGATAGTTTATAATAACGATGATTTTGTATGTTGATAATAATCACATTTGAACATTAGAGTAACTAAAATTAATAACAATCTATTACTAAAGCTTTCTTAACGGATAGCCTACATCTTTTCATGTTATACAATAAAATCATATTCTCATTCATTTAATAACACCGCTAGACCCTTAAGGTGGTATGGAAGGGAACGCGAGAAAAGGCCAGTGTTTATGCAGTTTTTATGGCAAAACCTTTTTTTGGCGAAAATAAATAAAATATTGCTCCAGTACAAATGTAGAACTTAATTTTCTTCACATGTTGACCTTAAAATGTCTTGAATATCTGTCAAGGGTGTTCTGGAATTTAATGAGAACTTTTTATATTCATTTAAAGAGTTTGTCATATAATGAATGCCACCATGCTCATGAAAGATATTCAGGAACTGAATTGATATCAACATGTGAAGAAAATTAAACTCTTATGATTGTATTGGAGCAATATTTTATTTATCTTGACAAAAAAAAGTTTTGTCATAACAACTACAGAAACACTGGCCTTTACTCACGTCCCCTTCTACCCCACCTCAATACACCATTATTTGTCACAAAGATTTGTCTCGCTCATCATCAATAGGTCGTCAATATTGTGATTGATTTGCAGCAGTTCTCCACTTTCCTCTATCTTGGACCAAATCTCTTATACATCTTTGTATCTTCTTGTGTCAACATTCTCCGCTATAGGGTCGTTCACTTAGTTTTAAGGAGGCCGCCTAGGTAAAGGTGTTTTCGTTTAGAGGACGTTTCCTAAAATATAATAAAACATAAATGCATATGGTGGAGTGAAAGAAGACGCGAGGAAGGGTTGCTGTTTTTATACTTTCATAACAAACTTTTTTTTCGGCAAAATAAATGAACTATTTCTCCAGAAGAAACATAGAGTTTAATTTTCTTCACAGGCTGATATCAACAATTACATTGTGGCATTAGATTAGAAACTTTTTAAATGAAAAGGAAAGTTTGTCATTAAATTCTAGGACATGATTATATTAGATAACCATGTAACCATGTGAAGAAAATTAAACTCTTATGTTTCTACTGGGAAAAGATTTTATTTATTTTGACGAACAAATTTTTGCTCTAAAATTTGCAAAAATACTTGCCTTGACTCGCAACCCAACCATACCACCTTAATTTCACCAGATTAGTTAAAAAAATCTTTATATTTTAAACGTGAAGCGATTCCTTTAAACAGTGGTTCCTTGGATTCTCAATATCGATTTTCATAATCTTACACAAAAGATGTGACCACAAATTTTCAAAGGAGAAGATGAAATGTCACAAAACAACAATTTCCTATCTGCTTTGGTGGCCACATGGTCTAAGTCGTGTTAGATTAGACTGCCGTTGACAGGGATATCGGATTTTGAATCCCGGTCAGGTGTACTATGGGTTTTTTTCAAAATAGTTTTCTACTCTTCCTCCAAGCAAATTCTCTAAATTCAATCTTTCTACATTTTCACCAAATTAATTTTAATTTTAAATAAAAGCATTTACCTTCGATGATTAGCTTATCAAATTTTACATATTTTCAGCCTATATATAATTTACGTTAGTTGGTAAGTGTACTCAGGGCTCTCGATGTCATAGAACAGTGGTTGAGTGATTCATATGGATACGACTCGTTATTGGTCCTATCAGATTTCAACTGATAAATATGTTTAAGGGCGGGCTTATCACAATTTTCCCCAAATCGATACAAATTGGCTTAAATACTTCGTTTATTAATAATGAAAATAGATTTAATAACTTTTTGAACTGAATATACATATTATATATATATATATATATTATTTTAGCACCGCGTCATACTACCCGTTCGGGCAATACGCCTACGTACTAATTACGCTAGTGAGTCAGGTATGAGAAAGGTTGAATTTAGAGTAAGTGTACCTGCTTTTGCGTTGAGTGGCTTAGAGGAAATACCCGTATTATCCCGGTAAAAGGATTAGTAAACCACGGTAAAAAAAATCTCATATGGAAGAGACTTCCCCCGGTCTCTCGATCTTTGTGTGCTTGGTCGGGATCTGAACCTCGCACTCTCCGTCATTGGAAACCAAACACAATGTGTATCTGACTCCTTAGACCATTCGGCCATTGCTTGAGGTGTTCCTACCGTAGGTCTACATAAAATGAAAGCGGTTATTTTTAGAGCTTCCTCTGACCTGAGACAGAACCATGATGATACAAATGGCAACACTGTGCGAGCGGTGTTACGAGGCTGCCATGTTGCGTACCTCTGAGGGAGGGAGTGCTGGGTGATTCGGAGGGGGGAGGGGAGTACCTCACGCACAGTAGTGGGACGGTTTGTAATCCATTATGCGATGACCCAGTCAGGAGTTTCTCTTTTCGGGTGTGTTTGTCGCTTTAGTGACTCTGGTTTGGAATCTCTTCTAAAGACCGACAGAGTAAACGGCTGGGTGAGGTTTTGGGCGAGCGGTTAGCGCGTTTGACCTACTCAGGAGGTTGGACCCGGTATCTCACACATTGGCTTTACCCGGATGGTTAGTTTCCTTATAAATACTCTTACCTCATACTGCTACAGTATTTTATTAAAAAGCTTCACTTTGATAGCAAGTGATATCTGCTGGAACAAAAACGTTAAGTTCATTTGTTACCCGCCTCGGTGACCGCGTGGTCTAACGCGCGACTAGCGCAGTAGACTAGACTGCCGATGACGGGGAGATCGAGGTTCGAATCTCGGTAGGGTGTACAGAGGATTTTTTCCAAAGTGATTTTCCATTCTCTCTCCACGCAAATGCTGGTACACTTCCTATTATTATAACCTTCATAATCCCTTAAAACATTACCATAATTAGTACATAAGTGTATAACCCGAACAGTTAGTAAGATGCGGTGCTAAAAAATAAATATTTTTTTAAAGTGAACTGACGTCCTCCCAACCGCCCGGACTGTGGATTCACACGTTCGGTGAAAATCAAGAGCAACACTTAAATGTGGTAACGTGATGAAATCTAAACCATTCGCAAGAAGTCAACGTGAAATGCGTTGGTCGATCTGCTCTAAGAGAAACTCTCTCAGCTTTGTCCGCGCTGCTACATAAAATCCGCTTGGGAGAGCAAATCACATTTCAAAATCAACAGATTCAATCAGGGTGGATGCTTTACAAAGCTTGATACAAGAATACAGCTGCGTTCACTGTCATTTTGAGGAAATTTAAACTAAGTCGTTAAATGGAAAGCTAGAGGTGCCGTTCTTGTATTTTAATTATTATTTTTCTACACATCACATTAATATGAAAACATCCTTATGTCTACACTAGGAAGTAAAATGTTGGTACTCAGCTGATTCTAGTTTGTGTTTCAAAGAACCATGGCCACAGACAAGTAAGAAACAGACTCTCAACCTTACGGGGTTTTCGCTGCGCTCCTTTTGCCAGCTTGAGTCCTTCACCACTGGGCTTCGCTAGTGTCACTGCTTGGTGTTGATAGGACTGACCGCAGTGATCCTAGTGGTGAAGGACTCAAGCTGCCTAAAGGAGTGCAACCATTTTAACCTGGAGGTTGAGTGTCTGAGTATATTATTTGTTTGTGACCATGGGCCAACATATCTTTCTGCTAGAGTGTAATTTCTCTGCCACTTAAATAGATTCCGCTCTCTACTTTCGGCGAAGGTGTGAATAAAGCCTTAGTCCATATGCCCATCTATGCGAATGGTACGGTCACAACTTACAATGTATCAGTAATCGCTGGCAACCTAAACCTAGCTTATTCCATGGTACCAGCCCGCAAAATGAGCGGCCGCAGCATATTGGCCAAGATAATGCCAACATTTGTGGTTAAAGGGCGTCATGTGGTCAGCATAATGAAACCTGCGGCCGTTAATCTCAGTTTTCTAGACCGGAGCCGCTACTTCTTTATTCAAGTAGCTCCTCATTTCTCCTCATGAGGCTGAGTTTGACCCCAGCTACAGATACACTGATTCATAGAAAGTCTGGAAGCTCCAGGGATTGAACCAGAGATCTCTAGATCTGTAACCAGGAACTCTGACCACTAGACCATAGAGGTGTTCAATTAGTTAACCAGATCTGCATTTAATGAATGCACAGGCTCATCACAATTTGATTCCAGGAAATACACAACAACCAAACCCTCTAACATAAATATACCAGTCAACAAACTCAACTCTACATAAGTATATTTTTTGCCATCCCCGAGATTTAACTCTGGATCCCTCAGGTTAGTGGGCACACGATCCACCTACTGATCAAAGGCGACTTAATAACAGAATCTACATCAATTAAAAAATATTTATCTGGCACAAAATAATACTGAAGTTGTGAAATCTTACTTACAAAGTGTCATTTAAAAAAATACACTCTCATTAATTGAATCAGATTGTGGCGCTCCTATCGTTGGTGAAGGCTAAACGCGAGAGCTTTGTTGTTGTTCTCGCGCTGTCAAGGTGTAGAGAGCTGTTTAGATGGTGGCCCCAAGTGTACCGTTAGGCGTCGCGCGGTGACCTATCTGATGCTCACACGTCCCTCATAAAGGTTGTGTTTCTCGCGATACGCTGATATAACACGTGTTCACTCAAAAATGCTCACGTAGTAGTTGTATATACGTGTTCTGTTGCATGAAATCACCTTATGAAGTATCTGTACACCTTGACCTGTCGGCTGACGCAATATTGTATTGATGTTACCTCAGACAAAAGACAAGAGTGATTTGTCTCAGTGGCCACAAACAATGTTTAAACTGGGCCTGGACAGAAAACAAATATACATGGGTTATTTTAAGATTAACAATCCAGAACAATCCGGTAATTACAGTCAATAAAACCGTCCCAAATACTGACACATACCTAGGGCTGTCATCAACCCTAAAAAACCGGAACATCTTCGTTAATTGTGGAGTTGGGAGATGAGTTGGTTAATTACTTCATTTGTTTGATTGTGTGCTTTTTGTTACCCGTCTGGACTAATCGCATATTTACAATTTTGTGGGAAGATTACACTGATTAGACCCGCCTCGGTGGCGTAGTTGGCTAACGCGCTAGTTTCGTGTTGAGCTTGACCGCCGAGGATGGGGAGAACGAGGTTCGAATCTTTGTCGGGTGAACTGGGGGTGGTTTTCCCTAAAATGGTTTTCACTCTCCCTCCACGCAAATGCGGGTTCACTTCTTCTAAATTCAACCTTCCTAATTCCTAATCCATTAGCGTAATTAGTATCCCTAACGGGTAGTAAGACGCGGTGCTAAATATTTATTTTACACTGATTAGCCAGTACTAATATGCCGTTGCCCAGGGGACGTCCGAATGTACTGATCGTACATTCTTTCCTCGGAGAGAACATGAGGGCCTGGAACCAGTGGAAACACTTAAACTTAACCAACCAAACCCTGATGATTGTTGGGGTAGTTCCCCTTTCGAGAAAAATTACCCACGGTACAAGCCTTGGGATCGAACCTGGGACCCCTAGACTCGTAGCTAGGTGCACTGACCACTACACCACGGGGACGGTCACACAAATGGAATACGGGTGAGGCATGAAGAATAAAGAGTAAATGTACTCTTATTTGCGTAAAGAGAGAGAGTGGAAAACTATTTAGAAAAAACAAACTACCTCAGTAGACTTGGCTGGGAATCGAACCCCAACCTGTATCTCATTGTTCACAAGAGTTACTATCCACTTAATCTAAGAGGTAGAGATATGGAGGAAATGCACCCACATTAGCAGATATATTGGATGTCCTACTATGTGTAAAACCCATTATAGCATACTCAGCCGAAACTCGAACACCGCCCTCCCCTTAAAATATTTTGTGTGATTGTTAGTTTAACACGATAAACATTTTATTGTGATATTAAAACTTACTTTTTGGTTAGCTTAGGGAGGAGGGAGCTCTAATGTTTCAGTGTTATGTAACACAGATCTTATGATTAAGTTCTAATGTTGAAAAAATAATGTTATTGTTCACGTTTTCACCAAGAATATAGGTCTAATTACTTACAAATAAATTCCGAGTCTAATTAAGATTAAATCAGTTTTTTTAAGCACTGCATCTTAGTACCCATCCGGGCTACCCGCATTTAATTTCACTAATGGGGTGAGATAAGGAAGGCAGAATTTAGAGGAAATATACGCATCTGTGTGGAGAGAGGGAACCATTTTACAAAAAAAAAACTTTAGTAAACTGACCGGGATTTAAACTCTGACCTCCGCGTCACTGACAAACCATACTAGACGCTCTTGACTCGATGTGGGCACTTACACTGTTGCTTCTCATCCTTTCTGCGAGCGGAATATTTGAATACTTATTTTAAATTCATCCTTCTAATCCTATTCCCTTATAAAAGTCGCTATTACCTTCACTAAACCGTACTTATCAAAGAAAAACAAATGTTGTGATACTTTTTTTTAAGTTATATTTTAGTTTAAAAATAGTTCTCGTTTCACTATCATCTGGTGATTTATTTATTTTGCTCGTTTGATAATGTTATCTTCTATTATTATTTCGACCGGGAATAAGGTCACACATTAATATTTTAACCGTATGATCAAAGATCGACATTGCTCTCGTATTTGTCCGCCTTGTGCAGCAACCAATCACATTAGTACATGGTCAAAATTATATTTTTGTTCGGATGAAACTGCTTACATCAAGTATTATCTCACAGTCCACTTTTCATTACAAGACAGCTATAAAAATTACTTATATCTATTTTCACGTAACCCGCCTCGGTGGCGTAGTTGGCTAACGCGCTAGTCGTATTGATCTCGACCACCGTGGACGGGGAGATCGAGGTTCGAATCTCGGTCGGGTGAACTGGGGTAGGTTTTTCCTAAATGGTTTTCCACTCTCCCTCCACTCAAATGCGGGTTCACTTCCTCTAAATTTAACCTTCCAAATTTTTAATTCATTAGCGTAATTAGTACTTAAGCGTATAACCCGAACGAGTAGTAAGACGTGGTGCTAAATATATATATTTTCACGTATTCATACGCCAAGCTATGTGATCTGCAGATGCCACTAATGATATATATTATCAATGTTTATAAAATAACACTAGTAATAATAAAGTAAAAAATTATTAGTATTGACCACAAAAAAGTTTGTATTTTTTAACTATCACTCCTATCAAAGTTGAACTGTAGTTTTAAATAATCGATATTTATGTGTTAAAATATTTATTATTTAAAATAATAGCTCTGCCCAGAGGCACACTTGGGAGATAGGATGACAAACATACGAAGTACGATTATAAAATAGAGCGCCAATAGGGGATGCCTAGGTAGCCAGGATATTGCCAATCAGATATTGACAAAACCTCTGACAATACAAACGTTTTGTGTTTATTCGAATGAACACAAAACTATTTTCTATGACCCTATATATAAACTCGTAAAAATCTTCCATTCTGCAAAGTCTAAAACTCCACATAATTCGATTGATCACTAAGACCTATAATTGCCCGGGAAACTAAAGGTAACTGGCATGGGAGCGTATTATGTATCTTTGTGAATCTATTGATGTGATTTGACAGCACAAATTATATTTTCATCCTCCCCCGTTTGTTCTACCGGATAGATCTATCCATTAACGTTGTAAACCCACTTTTTTTTAAGGCGTTTATGAATCTCTGTTTGACTATTCTATCGACTTAAGATGTGTTGAGTGATTGGGGCTTAATTTTAAACCCAGAATTACGAATTTATATTTAAAAGGTATACCTTTTACACCCTACATATGCTCTCCTAAAAATTCCCATTTGGATAAAATTACAGACATAATAGGTTCCACACATTTTATGCACTCACCTATCTCAAAGACAATTTCTCAGTACACTCAGTACTGGTTCTGTGAATTCTTACCTTCTTTCAACACCTTTGAGAGAAAGTATTGTGATCGTCAAAAAATCAAAATTGATTTTTTTTTTCAAAATGTCGACGTTTCATGACCCCCTGAAATCAAAAAAGTTGTTTTCGCATGCCGTTTGTCTGCAACTAGGGCTGGAGCCGGAACACTTTTACTAATTGGGCTAAAACTTGGTATCTGGAATTTTCATAGGTCCCTCTGAGGGGTTTTTGAAATTATATATCTAACCTTAAATTTAATGATAGTTTGCTGAAGGGCAAAAAGAGAAAAAATCGATTTCCTCAAAATTAGCTCTAACGATTTTGATTAAATTTTATATCTAGAAACTGTTTATC
>CABFWB010000118.1:472676-486708 GCA_902151455.1 Timema bartmani | reverse complement strand
TCTCTCATGAGCATAGCGGCATTTGGTGACAAACTTTTTAAATGCAGAGAAAAAGTTGTCACTAAATTCTAGGACACCCTTGACAGATATTAAAGAACTGTTGAGATTAGTATGTGCGGAAAACTAAACTCTATGATTCTATAGAAGAAATATTTGATTTATTTTGGCCAAATAAATGTTTATGATATAAAACTTCGAAAATACTGCCCTAAACTCACGCTCACTACCACCCCATCTTAAGTTGTTACGTTCAAAACAACGCTGGAATTACATTATTTTACATCCACTTGCAAAGAAAATTTCCCGGGGGTTTGGGGGTGGAGCCCCCAACGAGCAAAGCGAGTATTTTTATAAAACCAATAGTTTATGAGCCATTTTCAAATATATACTTTTTAATTCAGGTCTTTTAAAATTAATTTAATTCTTATGCTCTTTGCTGGATACAAAATGTATTTCTCTTTTCTTAATTTTTCTGTAACAGTGCTTCTAGTTCCTAATGCCATAGAATAAGTGTCAATCAATATAATATTTGTTTATACAACAATGTATATATTTCGTTTCACAACTCTTACAAGTTTTTAATAAATGTCTATTTTAAGATAAAAGCGGGAGAAAGTCTGTGCGGTACACCGTACCATTTATTTTTTTCAAGTTGATTTTGAACCCAAAAACTGAGCATGTTTCTTCTCTTGACTGTACACTGCTATGTCATAGCTCACAAGCATCTGCTGCCCTAACGACATTCGTCAATTTATCATGAACAACAACCTTCACAAGTCCGCCTGATAACATTATTCTCGATGTCATTACTTTTTTTTTAAATACTATTTCACTCTTTGCTTTCAGATAACGTTTTATCCTTTTGTTTCTTTTGTGTTATTCAAGTACATCATGCTTCTCTGTGGTTCGACTTCGCGAACTTAGGAGTTTGATAAAAAAGACCAGTGCTCTGACTGAATGAGTAGGTCCGCGCAGGTGCACATTGCTCAAGAGCCAAGCACGTGCAGTCCAATTTTCACAGGAAGGACCTTATCCGACAGCTAGAAAAGTTAATAAATATACTTTCACATATTAATATACATTTCAATTTTCATAAGGAAGAATCCTATTTGACATCTAACTTTACTTTCATATATTAATACGTCAGATCATGTTATCTGCAACCGTCCCTTTTGATAGATATTATCAAAACCTATAAAATAACAACAAAAAAAAGTTAAAATATATCAGTGTTGGGCTGTTGGTTAGAAAAATGACACATTTCTACATTCTCAAGGTTTCTTCCTATGAAAATTGGACTGTAACCAATGGAGCGGGTTCTGAGCCTCCACCCCTCACCCCCTTTTCCACTCCAACCACGAAATGTTAGTTTTATCAAATGCAATTAAAATTTACTTTTTCTAGATAGTAAATTTAAAATAAATATATGTTGTAGTTTTTACCGCCGCGTCCAAATTCTATGCATTTTAATTACGTCTATGGGGTTGAGAGGAGGAATGTAGAATTGATAATAAATGTTTCCATATTTGCTTGTAGGTAGAGTGGGAAACCATTTAGTGGAAAAAACCTCCCTATATATGCCCTGTCTAAATTCTAACCCCGAGCTCCTCGTTACCGTAAAAACAAGACTTGGTGAGTCTGACATTTAATCCTCGTAACCCTCGATACGGGTTAATGTGTTATTATTGAGTCCTAAACTACCATAATAGTTTAGGTTACCTTGGGGAAGAAAATTAATTACCATGTTTGTACGGGAGCAATATTTTATTTATTTTGGCCAGAAAAAAAAATTTTTTCCTAAACTACCATAATAGTTTAGGTTACCTTGGGAAAGAAAATTAATTACCATGTTTGTAAGGGAGCAATATTTTATTTATTTTGACCAGAAAAAAAAGTTTTGCTATAAAAACTTAAAAAAAAACCCACTGGCTTTTCCTCGCGGCCCCTTTCATCCCACCTTAAAGATTAAAAATTCCGGTAAAGACTTCAGATCATTGATTAGAAGTGGATATATTTGTAAAAGCTTGAGTATAGTATCGAAGTATTAACATGTGTTGTGTATAGCAGACCGGCGATCCTTGGCGTTAGTGGTGGCACTTTCGTAATCAACCACTGAGCGTTGTATTCAATACATGCGTGTGAAATGGGACGGACCAACTATTAGGGATAAATAATAAAACTGGAGATAGTAGGACATTAGGTTAGGCGCTAAAATCTAGATCTACTTAGAATAAAATGGATTGAGTATAAGAGGGAAAAGAGTAGAAGTGGGTTAATACGCCCCAATTTTTAAAATAGGTATTGGGGTTAGAATCATGAAAATTAGCTATTATCATTGTAATAACTTGGCTATTGATTCTGAATAAAGTCTACTTGTATTGTACTGTGAATGAATAGTTTAAAGCGTCACTCTTACAATAGAATACCGCAGACACCCAATTGGGTGTAGTGAAGGTGGCGTTACTAAATTGTTTTCAACTCTTCCTTAGCGCAAATGTGGGTACACCTC
The DNA here is from genome assembly GCA_902151455.1 of Timema bartmani. Taxonomy (NCBI): domain Eukaryota; kingdom Metazoa; phylum Arthropoda; class Insecta; order Phasmatodea; family Timematidae; genus Timema; species Timema bartmani. Next base: position 484,199 of record CABFWB010000118.1, on the reverse strand, counting down.
CTTTGAATATATATACTTTCTCATCCTTAACTCAATTAAATTAACTAGTACATATGCCAAGGCCTATAACCTGAACAGGTAGTAAGACGCGGTGATAAAAAAAAACACCTTTAAACCCTTAATGAAATCACGATAAACTGTTCTATATAAAAACTACCCAAGAAAAGATCGCTTTAAAATGTTTTGAATTTTCCACAGATGACTATTGTTTTCTTAATTCGTTAATCACTAGATTTTCTCAAGTTTCTCAATATTTTGTAAATTAAAACATAAGGCTTTAGGCTTCACTTTCTTAAAATTGGGGAACACTTTTTATTAGGCCGATATTTCGTTTGACTCCGAACTAATCTATCGATTGTTCCTCCCTAGAATTGGTCGTTCTCGGTGGACTTGGGGTAAAGTGCACGCTTCACGACCCGATGTTCGTGGGCTCCAACCCAGTCGGAGTCGACAGCTTTTTCTCGAATGATAAAAATCCGTAGCATAACTTCCTTCGGAGGGGAAATAAAGCCATCGGTCTCATGTTGATTGTGGCATGTGCAAATATCGTTCCTGGCTAAATTGGTAAGCTCTTTTGCTCTCGCTCATAGACATTCTCGTGTGCTGAAATAATCAGTCAGGCCAGAAAGTGCACGTTAAATACTTCAAATAAATGAGAAAAAATATTGTTCTTCTCTATGCAAAGTATAATTCATTCACGAATTTAGTTTACTTGGATGACAGCTCAAAAAGTTACTAGAAATAATCCCCAATATATTCCTACGCCAGCAGCTGACATCTATCACTTTGGATAACTGTAATGAAAACAAATGGCAATATATGAGTGTGATAGTTAACCACAGTAATTTAGGCCAATATTATATATATATATTTGAGGTCGGACACGAAGCTTATTTATCGTTTTATTCCACTTAAAAAAATTAATAATCACAGCACTTTCTACAAAAGGTCTAACGAAAATAGCTTCAAAATGGCGACCGACGAATTTAAACCATGTGGTTGAACATGACGGAAACAAGTTTTTTACAATGATTCACCCACGCAGTGGATGAAAATATTTTATTCAGTTAAATATTTTGAAATACCTTAAAATAATCATGTAATTATTTACTATATATATATAAAAAAAGACAAGTATTTTCTCTTTTCCAAGTAAATACGACGCCTGTACTAAAAGCTATTAATGTATGCACTATATTACTACATAGTCAATAACGTTCCAAAACGAAGAATAAGTACTTTTAATTATGTTTAAAATATTGTTTCGAGTTGGATAAAAAGATATTATTAAAAGTAATGAAATAGTATGAGAAAGCTTAAGTTTACGTTATTTTAAATGTAAAATATAACAAGTAATTAAACACTTAACATTTATAACAAAACAGTGATCTCTTAGAAGTGTTCGCAACCCAAAACCTAAACATGTGATTGTTGAACTTTCATCCAGGTAAAAAACTATCATGAACAGACTCTAATATTCATCGATTCCTAAAAGGTCGTCACAATGTGTGTTGCTTTACGTGTAATGCTTCCATTGCTCAAAACTGATCAACAAGTTGAAACATGTGGTGACAATACTGGTACATGACGCCATCGTGACCTCGGATACAGTTGCCCGTTCTGTAACAGCAAGGGGGGGAGTGAAGGGGAGGGTACGGGGATCATGTATCATGTACCAAGTACATTGATGACATGTATTGTACCCGACTGAAACACTTCCTTGTATGTTTACTGAGCCGGCTGTTCAACATGTAGTCTTAAGTGCTCGTTTAAAAGATACTCTCCTTGTCTCCAAATGTTTGTACAAGTAGACCTGTCTGTGTGTATGTGGTCAGGGCCGTAGATACAAGTTTATCTTGGGTAGATTGACGATGTGGGGGGAGGGATGAAGAGGGGGGAGTTCTACCAAACCTAGGCATTGAGGATGAATTTATAGATGTGATGCTTAATTCCTCGAATCCTATGTCATTCGAAAGGTTTGAGATCCTTAAAAAGGTCAGGGAATTGGTAAAAGGAAATATATTTTATTATCATTATTCTTATTATTAGCACCGCGTCTTACTACCCGCTAGGGTTATACGAACTTACGCTAATTTGTAATGGTAGGGTGATTGTGAGATGAAATGGAGGACCTATAGTTTAACGTGGGATCCGAACCACGGTGGAGGCCTGGCATTCCTCACNAAATGGAGGACCTACAGTTTAACGTGGGATCCGAACCACGGTGGAGGCCTGGCATTCCTCACATTAACAAGTTGTGATTAATACACGTCTTGTCAGAGGTGAAGGAAGGGTTTGGCAATCAGATAAATCTGTGCCGGGACCGAGGTTTAAACCCCGAACCCCCAGCACAGAAGTCCGACACCTTACCCCTAGACCACCAGGTCATCAAAATTAAATATATTATATACTTTTGTAGTTGGGAGATGAACCAAAATCACACAAAAAAGACAATTATATTAATATAATTAATCTTACTAATGATAATTTACTATTATGACGTAATATAGATGATAAACAAAATATAATTTGCCAGTAACCTTAAAACCATTAACGCTTCAACTTTTTAAAATTCACTTTTAAATATTTTACACTTTAACTTAAATAGTACATTTTTAAATATTCGAGTATGTGAATTTGGATTCGAGACTCGAAAGAAAATTTAAGATTTGGATTCGAGGATTTATAGGATTTGACTCATCTCTACAACAACAAAACACATGATTGATCATACTTTCAGAGGAAGAGAAGATCGAACCCTCGAACCACCCACACCCTTCAGTATGGCCCAAATTCGGTGATCGAGAGATTAGAGAACTCGACTTTAAGTCTAGAAAATCCAAACTCGATTCCAGACAGGCTCTACACAAATATAATTATTTGTCAAGGTTCTAGGATTTTCATACTAACGTTTTGTGTTTGTGTGTGTGTTTACCGTGTCTTAGTGAGCCATCTGAGTTATAGGCATTTGATTAAGAATGAGGAAGGTATAATTGAAAGGAAGCGTACCAGCATTTGTGTGAAGAGAGATTGGTAAACGGATCTAGAGGAAAAAACACATCGAGCTGGGGTTTGAACCTTGACTCCTCCCTTATAGTTGTAAAACCAGACTATACGATCTTGACGTTTAGTCTGTGTGCTCACAGAAGCAAGTGTTGTAATCTATTCTAAAAGGCTTAGCTCTAAACTGTGAGCTCGGTTGGCGTTTCAACTGCATACGAGCGAGTCCTCGCGCCGCGCTGCTTAGATTTTGACAGTGGTCACTATTCGAGGAGAATACCACATTTCATCTTGTGAGATTGTTCTAGAGCAGTGACCTGTGTACCCTCTATCACATAAACGGGCATTTCGGCACCTAGGCTTGGTGCCAAGAAGACTGCATTATTTGAACAGGTGCCACCACCCTGTGGCTTTCGACTTCAATTATAGTTCCGCTGCGCCGATTAAAAACGCGATCTGTCGGAAGTCAGTTGTCCGGAAGGACAATAAAAAGGTTCTGCCGTGGCCGAGGGTGATGAGGCATTTGTCTAAAGCGCTAGCCTTTTATATTTGAGGGTATCAGCCGGATTATTGTTGGCATCCTTTCTGGGAACCTCCAAACAGAACTATCAGTCATGGTTTACATTGTTCACCATCTACTAGATCCCACAAGACGTGTATTAATCACAACTTGTGAATGTGAGGAGTGCCAGGCCTCCACCGTGGTTCGGATCCCACGTTAAACTGTAGGTCCTCCATTAATCTCGCAATCACTCTACCATTACACATTAGCGTAAGTGCGTATAACCCGAACGGGTAGTAAGACGCGGTGCTAATAATAATAATAATAATAATAATAATAATAATAATAATAATAATAGATCCAGGAGGTGTTAGGTGCTAATCTCCCAGGCGTTGTTAGTATGAGTGAGAGCGCTGGCATATAGGCCTACCTTATATGGATATTGAAGGAATTACTTTTGTAGATACGACTGGGAACTTGAAAGTGAATAGAAGGTTTCTATCAGAAAGAAACTTTGGGAAAGTACTGCTGATGATGATGATGATGAAGAGGAGGAGGTTCCAACCCAAAGGTTGGTTTGATGCGATTCCTATCCATCGAGCTGGGCATGCACTCAATCCCTCTGCTGGTTAGGGCTGTCCGCACCATCTGGTAGAAAGCACATGTTCTAGGAAAGTTCAGAAAGTGCTGTGATTTCCCGTTGCCTACAGCGGCAAATTTTACGAGCGATTGAGAAAAATCCTACCAATTTTGTCAGGAAAGGTATTTCCACATACCTTCCAGGGTTCTTTTACATGCCACAATCGACATGGGACCAGAGGCTTTACTTCCCTTCCGAAGGAAGTTGTGCTATGGATTTTTATCGCTCAAGAGAAATTTCGATTCCCTTCTCTAGATGTCATTTTTCAATCTAAAGAATATATATTATTAGCGTTATTTTATTGGTATTGACAATTTATATCAAAAGCTACAGCTGCAGATAAAATAACGTGAGGTAATAATATGTGAAAATGGAGATATCTAGTAACTTTTCTAGTGGCCAGATAGGGGTTCTTCCCATTAAAATTGGAATCTAGTTATGTATTGGCTTACACTGGTTCACATTACACTGGAATAAAGATATGTAAGGTCCTTGTAACGCGGTTAAAAATAAATACAGTGGATTTTTTTACACACCTAAAGTCAATTTGAAGTCGGCCGATTCTACGGGTGCGAGATATGAATAATAACTAGACGCCTGACCCAGATACTGCAGACGTTGATCGACATATTCCTAAGGAACATATTGGGCCTACGCTGGCCAAGCGTACTGTCAAATGAAGATCTGTGGGATAAAACAAACTAGAAGCTCAACAAACTGGACATCAGACGGTGCAAGGGACAGTGGTTTTACCTCACTCTCCGGGGGAGACCAGGATAATGTCTCAAGAGGAACCTCAAGGACGCCGACGTCAGGGTGGGCCCAAGGATAACTTGGTTGAGGACCATTGATGAAGAAGGCAGAAAATTCGTAAACTCATGGGATGAATTCAAAAGTGTGGCAAAGAATAGAATTGAGGGGTGAAGCTTTGCTGCGAACCTGTGTTCCACATAATAAGTTAAAGGCATTCACTTAAGGACAATTTGAGCCATTTTGATATTAAATTGTTTAACGTTTCATCTTACAAATAACGCACTTAGTTCCATCTCGCGCTAGAACCACACGAAGTAAAAAGTTAAAGGTTACGTGGGTTAATCCAAATTGTCCCGGTGTGTATTATGCTGCAGCGGTGGAGTTGTAAATAAAGGTCAACCTTATTTCGTCTCGCCACCATCCGTTGCAGGTGTTGACATTCTCCTGATAGAACCGACTGTTGTTGCGAGTTGAGATGCCAACACCGTACGACTTGCATTATAGTCGAAACGCCATAGAAATAACATTTCAAAACTTATTTTAGTACCGCATCTAACTATTTGTTCAGATTATATACATATGTACTAATTATTATAGCCTACTGTGTTAAAGATGAGTATGGTTGAATTTAGAAGAATTGGATCCGCATTTGCTTCGAGGAAGATTGGGAAACCATTTAGGAAAAAAACACATTTAGTACGCTCGATCAGGATTCTAACCCCGATCTACCATCATCGGCGGTCTAGTTTAACATCTTAGACCATGCGGCCACTGAAGTTGGTTTTAAAACGTATTAAAAGAAATGCGTAGTGGGTTCTTCGTAAGAAGAAACTTTTAGAAAATATAAACTTTTTTCGGTCAAAAATTACAACATATTTTTATACTAGTGTTATTGTATACGTATTGATAATTTATTTAAAAAAGCACTGTTGCATATAGCATTACTTGACGTATGAATACGTTAAAGTATATCTAGTGACCTCGCTATATGTCAGTCCTGTCCTAATGACTAAGAAAATTGGAATGTAATGTAACACGATTCTAGTAAGAAGAAATGAATCTTGTAGTTGCAAAAGTTACTAAAACAATTTTTATTTGAGATGAGTTAAACTCACTATTTTACTAATCCGAATCTTTATTTTACATACAAATCTCCAATCTAAATCTGACTCTTAGAAAATATGATAAACACTGCATTAACTATAGAATTGTTATAAAAAATTAGAAATAATAACTAATTTTTCGTTGTTGTTATATTGTATTCATTACAACATTCGTACATCGAGTTAAATGGTATGAGTTTTGATTTTTAATTTTTAAGTTTATATTTGTTAGTATGGACCACAATTAATAGTGTTCACAGTGTTCATGTTGAAATTGGATTCTGGTTTCTACACTAGCCGGGTTCGTGGTCTTGAAGACCCCAGTCTTCTCTGTCAAATCATAATTATATTTACTGTATACGCCCCTGCAAGTGCTGCTACTCCACACTACAGAAATGTATAAATAGTTGCCAATCTGACTAGCTCACGGCGATTCCACACAATCATAACCTCTGAATAATCTACCACCTCACATGACGTCTTGTGTTGTTGGGTCATTTATCAAGTGTTGATGTATTTATTTTAATTTAATTTAATTTGAGGTATCTGATGTGGAAAGAATGAAAGTATTATATGAGCACATGACTTACTAACGAACTTAATTCTAGAATAGACACAACACCCGGTCTCCTGACCGTCAATTCATCATTGTTAAATAGAAGACCAAACTTCACTAACGACACATTTTTCGTTTGGACCGGAAATCGAACCTGGGCTCCTCATATCAATATAAATTTGTCACGCCTACTAAGCCAAGGTATTGGACTCATTCTACAGGTCTTAAAACCCGTTGGACCCATCCACATGTTTACATTAATAGGGTAGGGGTGATTTCGGTAGAATATAAAGTAAATGTACCCTAATTTGTGTGGGATTCAAAATCATTTCAGTATACCTTATTTTGAATAGCAACACCGATATCTCCGTTACTGACAAACCAACCGCCTTTATTCGCGTCCCCACTGGTTTTATATTTAATTTATTTCATCACTCGTTATAACAGTTATTTAATACAATGCATATTTTATTTTATATCAAGCACCCAAAATAAAGATTTTACCAGGGAAATGATATACTCATATAAAGATCAAAATATTTTAGGTATCGCCTCGAATGGAACCAGAATCTTTTTAGTCCGCAGCTGGTCGCCTTAGTGTTACATCGCACCGACGCTTCACCAATGTTGAAAAAAAATCGTCGTAAAGAACATGTATTTCTTATTGTGAGGAAATTTTACTGCTATTAATGTAATGGTTGATTTATTTTGCTCACGTGTGCTAGCAGGGTCATCCACAGTAATTTCTTCTTGAAAGGGGAGAGGGTAAGATTAAAGCTATAATTAGTATATTTACTATTGTATGCAGTGTTTTATACCATAAAAGCCCTATATTTCATTCTACACATAATTAAAGATACATCATCAAAACAAAACAACGATAAGATAATTTTTAGTAACTTAAATATTTCAATAAATGATTTGTTCAAATTTACATATAGGTTTTGATGGCTTAGGGGTGAGAATATACCTCCAAACCCACCCTTGGGATACGCCCATATAGTGCTAGTTTGATTGAATTAGTTACCGGGGTCACCCAGTGGATATGTAAGAGTCCGAATATAACACGACCTTCATGAGGACTGTTGACCTCTAGGTTTTTTTTTATCTGCTTCATAATGGATCACGTGTCCCAGAAAGACTCATTTCCTCAATTGCCCTGTCCGTCAATCTTCTGTTCTGCCGGACCGTGATCTCTGAGAGTATTTAAAGCGGCCAACTGCGCAACTTCGCTTGATAACACTTGCATATTTGCGCTGTTTGTACGACACTGTTTTGTTATTGTCAAAAGAAGGCGTTATGTAACTTTCGCCATTTCACTTCAGACATTAAATTGACCTTGCTTCGCAATGTTTATCCCTACTTATGATCTTGGTATATTATTTTATTATGATTATACACATACAGATATTTTTTTTTTGTCGAACGTTCATTACAAAGACTTAACGAATTATCAAATGGGGTAAGGATTAAGAGGGTAACTTAGAGGGAATTTAACTTTACTATAGTGTAGGAGGTACAAGGAAACCACAATGTTAATTAATGCATTTAAAACCACCCTTTATTGCACTCCACTAAGATTCGAACGCTGACATCTTTATCACCGGCAATCCATTGTATTCGAAGCCTGATGGCTTGGATCGTTTTACCAGCGATGTGGATGGCAACATTGTTAAATGTTTGACACTTTAAGAGTGACATTTAATTTTTTTTTTTTTAATCTACGACTGTAAGGACATTTCACTTTAACAAACTATATGCAAATTAGCGTACTAGAACCAATTTGTATATCCTTGTGAAACAGAAGAATGAGTACAGACCCCGTTAAAACGTATAAATCACTAAAATATCCCTAAATGTTTGGTCACTAAGCCCATGTAAGGGCAAGTTATCGCAAATGAGCTTAATTAAAAATATATATTGCATTGAATATTGATATTATTTAACTTGCATTGTACAGTGAACATATTATTAATCTACATTTTTATATATAAAATGACGATGAACTGTATTAAAATAAGATTATACTGGGAATAAACGCATTTAAAGATATTTAATTCTAAATGTTTTCTTGAAAATATTTTTATGTCTTTCGTTGTGTTATAGATGACTTAAAATTAACACTAGGCGAGTTTTCGTGGTTGACCTAGTATTGATTTTTACGACCAAAACGTTTTCACGGTTGACCTGATATCGATGTTAACGAAATGTTTATGACCAAGACGATACCAGAGCTCGTTTTGGTAACGCTTTCCTTGACCAGATTAAACAGTATGGCTACGACCAATGAGCCGAGAATTTGTGGGCCAATTTCAAAACAGCATCACTTCTTATGTTAGATTTAAACGAGTTTAACTTCGTAGCCAACGATTTTTAAGTTTTTGTAATTAAAATGGTCAGCAATTACTAACTAGAAATACATGACGGTAAGTAGGTACTTAAAACAGTTTAGTTATGGATATAAGAGAGTACTATGATCTGGGCCTATTTAATATTACATACGTACCTCATGCTTTCTTAAGGTTATTTTTGGAAAGATATGCTTAACTTGACATGTGTAAATATTAGGACTATTCAAAATAAGGACCAATCTAACTAAGAATAAAATTAAAAAGCTCATTTTCCGTAGATTTGGAGTACATGTAGTAGGATTACATAAATTCGCCTACCAGCTGTTAGATCTACTTCACCCCAACCGCCATTTTTATTTAAGAAAGAAAAATCTCAAAATCGTTTTCGCACTCCACCTTGGTCATAACCACTTGGTTAAAAACACTCGACACCAAGACGTAACCAAGTCAATCTTGAAAACTCGCCTATTATTCTTAATGTTTTCTGTTCAGCCAATTATATTTTAAGCAACCATCACTACTGCTCACGTGATTAAAAGCGTCGGTTTCGTCAGATTTGCTGGCGATAGTGAGGTCGGGCTTTGAATAACACTAGTAATTTATTTTTTAAATTAGTTCACACTCTCCTTCCACACAAATACGAGTACATACGATATAAATCTTTACCTCTCACAACCCTGCCCTATTTGTGTATATATTTGGAAGGTGAAACAAAAATAATACTGCAATATTTTTTTTTTCACAAGGAATATGGTTTTCCTTTTCCATCTTTATGGGTAGTGTGTATGTANAATATAATTATAACGCAGCACCAATATGGTTCACACGTCCGGATGGTCTACGTGACTCAAACAAAAATAAAATAACTGCAATATTACTCCTAGTGAAAGGCTTGCAGTTCCAAAGGAAGTAGCTTTTCCTTTTTATTTTATACCGGCACTACTCTGCGATATGTCCTGTTTAATTCTCTGGTCGTTAAACAAATGAAGCTCGCTTTATTTGTTCCGGAAGAAAATATACTTTTTTTTTTACAGTAGCACACATTTCCTCTAATGGCAAAGTGGCTGATAAGGGGTTGTTCATAAACTACGTAAGCATGACGGGGGAGGGAGTGAAGTAATTCTTGGCCTTGACCAAGCGTTATGAGGGGGTGTCAGATAATGCGTGACGTCACATTACAACTAAGCGTATTTATTTTGAAATCAAACCGACTGCGCGCACGTATAAACAAACAACGATCGATTAATTGACTTCGATCATCGAGCTTGGTGAGTACGTTTTAATAAAAGTGTTATTTATATACTCTGCAATTAAAAATACTATTTAAATAGGGTGTATGTATGTGTGTGTGCGTGATATTGTGACGTAAGGGTGTTCATGAAATTGTGACAAGGGAAGGAGGAGGTTTAAAAAAAATAGCTTGACATAGTTTATGGACAGCCCCTAACCTAACTTACCCCTGATTTCACTTGGCGTGTTCTCTCCCGGAACTAACGGCTAGTTGAGACGCCTCCGTTGGGTGACCGCAGTATAGGGCGCAAGACACGAAGCGGCGTCTGGAGGTGTCTTGTTCTCATGCTATCAGTATCACTGTGGACATGTGAGGGGGCAGTACTGCTAAGATCAGCAAAGCTACCCTTCCGGTTATAACCGGTTCCATAGTTTTGTTGACACGTTCCCTCATCTCTTGGGGGGGCCCAGATTACAGGTGGCCTTGATAACACCCCGGTCCTACACTGAAATTCTAGATGTGGACTACAGTAGCTGCCCTCGGGAGTGGAGAGGGAGGAGGAGCAGACGTGGCCTTCAGACGAGTCAGGTGATGATGAGGTTAGGTGGAACCCTCCAACGTTTGGAAAAAAAATATACAAAGGCTATGAGAACATTTTAGACGGGGGGGATAGCCCGAACAGGTAGTAAGACGTGGTGCAAAAAAAAACTTAGACAATTTATATGCAAATTAAGCTACCAATACAAATTTTGAACATAATTTATAAAGATCAGAATCCTCACGTTCAAACCATATAAATCATTATATTATCATCCGATTCGTTGGTTGCATGGTCTGAGGCGTCACTCTTGCCATAGACTGGACTCTCAGTGACGGGGAAGTCAGGGTTCGAATCATGGTTAGGTGCGCTGAAGGTGGTTTTTCCATAAATAGTTTTCAACTCTTCCTTCTGGTAAATGGGGGTGCATTTCCTCAAAATACTATTTTCATCTCTATCTTATACTTGTGTTAGTACGCGAATATTCCGAACGGGTAGAAAGACGGGATTCACGTAAAAAAATAAATGGTACGGCGCACCGCACAGACTTTCTCTCTATATATAAACTCGTAAGATTTCTGAACGGAATAATGTACATTGTATCATAACCACTCCACATAAGAACACGCATAAAATAATATACAATGATATAGAATCAATGAGAAAAGAGGCGCATCTTTGTCCACCTAAGAGCATTTCAAACAGTTTAATGTCTTCCACAAGGGTCAACACTTCGTATTAAAATTTCGATTTCTGGTTAAAATTTTAACATTTTATAAGGTGTTGCAGATCTTCAAGTCATCGCATTGATATTTAATTATTCATTTATACATTTTGACCAATAAAAAA
>CABFWB010000118.1:442762-461423 GCA_902151455.1 Timema bartmani | reverse complement strand
GACTGATAGCTTAGCTCAGTCAGTAGTTAGTCTGTCTACTGAACTAAGGATTCAAGGTTTGATTCCGGGCATGGCTGAAAAATGTATCATAGTGGAAATTGGGGCTCCCCCTTAAGCTGGATTCACACATGAAGCTACGCTATGCTATACTCCATTCACGGTAGGAATTACTCTCTGAAAGGTCTTTTTTCCTACCGATATCCTATATTATAGATTTCTGGTAGGGGAAAAGGCCCTTCAGAAAACAATTCCTACGCTGAACAGACTTTATGTCACGTTATACTACGCTATGCGAGCGAAATCGCGGACCGGGCGATTTTTACATCTCACTCGCGGTACGTTTTGTGCTGCGCATGCGTACAACGAACATACCCACTAAAGGCCATGTTGTCTTTAAGATTTCAAATACTCTACTGAACCTTACGAAGTATAGCGTAGTACACCTCACTGTGTGAACCACACGAGAAAAAATTGCGCACAGCATAGCGTAGCATAGTTTTATTTGTGAATCCATCATTCTCAGTGCTTTGGTGGTCACGCGGTTTGAATATCAAGCTCATTTAATCTGGTTGGCCGATGAAGGGCAGTTTGGGGCTAGAATTGTGGCAGGGTGTACTTAAGATGTTTTTTTACTAAATGGTTTTCCACTCTTCTTCCTCTCAAATACTGGTACATCTCTTTTAAATTTTATCTTCCTCATACCTTCACATCATCGTAACCCAAACTGATAGTGAAACGCGGTAGCAAATATAATGGTTGGGAGACGGGGTGCTACGAATTCTCTAGAATTAAGTTACAAGTTAGTGTGTTGGCTATTTGTTGATATAATCAGACGGCTAGGAAAATGTACGTTGAATACCTCAAAATACAGCTCCTCCTCGCCCTCCCCTCCATTTCTAAGATGAATATATTTTTCACATCATTTAAATTTTAAAAGCTAAAAAGTTTAGGGGAAGGAGAGGGTTAGATCAGTTTAATTGTCATGTGAAACCCATCGCCTACGTTTAGAACGAATACATTCTAGGCTTGAACTATTATTTTTCTTTTCAGATTGAAAAATACCGATTCTATCCGACATTTTTTCGCCCCCAATCAACATTTACCTGACTTGAAGGTAGCCATTATTTGTCTTCCTCTTAAATATTTGGTGATTAAAATTAAATAGGGTAGTCAATCGTCAGTTTCATAAATTGTTTTATAGTTGGTATTCACAAACTGGGTGTTCAAATCTTTACTGATGCAGCCCAAGCTCAAACCCCCGTCCACTCACGTCAGATCTTCTCAAACAAATTAATAACTTCAGGAGTCTGGGATGGTTTTTATTTGTTTTTTTTACCTAGAACCGAAATTTGATATAATTTCAATACTGTTAATTTGTGTGAATAAAAAACAGTTACAACATAATATTTGAAATTCATCTAAAAAGAAGAATCAATATTTCAAAACTTTATAGTACTATAATGTATTTTTTGCCTTAGTTTATAATTTTGCTGTTATTTTATTGCTATTTGCCGACAGAAGTCTATATTATAGTATAATATTGGTTGGAAGAAACTTTTAGATTTTTTTTTTCCGCGGTCAACATTGTTCATATTTTACGGTATTACTTAATTACTTACTTTATGGCATTAGGAACTCAAAAGTTCATTGCCACATTTACAAAAATACGCCACCTATCCCTATCTTGAGCTAGCTCTCTATCCAGTCCACCTCATCACACCCTATCTCTTTCAGGTCCATTCTAAGGTTATCCTCTCATCATGATCTCTTCGCATTGGGTTGGACAGTCAGTACCCAGAACAAGGTGCTAGCATCTCCCATTCACGCTGCATGTCCTGCCCACCGTAATCTACAAGACTTGATTATTCTAACAATGTCTTGTGATGAGGACAGGTTATGTAACTCATCATTATGTAACCTCATCCACTCATCCTCTTTTGGACCAAATATCTTCATAAGCACCTTGTTTTCGAACATCCTAGTGTTTTTTTTTTCTTCATGTAAGTGGAGAGACCACGTTTGACGCCAATAGAGAACAACCGGTAAAATTAGTATTGTTATTTTATAAGTATTGATAATATTTATCAAAAGTGACAGCTGCAGATAGTATGAAAGTAGATTTAGTAACTATTTTAGCTGTTGGCTTTTTTTAAATGAAGCTTGCACTGTATTTCAGCCCACTAGTCTGGAAGAAATATTATTGCGCTTCTGGGCTACATCATTCGTAACCCAATAGGGGAAAGATTAGCCAGTACTAATGTACCGTTGCTCAGAGAACGCCCGAATATACTAATCGTACATCCTTTCCGTGGAGGTTCTTTCAATGTCCCGATGAAATGAGGTGATGGTGATAGTATGAGGGTATATAGACCATGGAAATACTTAAACCTAACTAACTAAACCCTGGTGACCAATCGGGCTAGTTCCCCTTTCAAGAAAAATACCCACGGTACCGGCCGGGAAACGAACCCGGGATCCCTAGGCTCGTAGACAGGTGTACTGGCCACTACAGCACGGGGCCGGCTACGAGTTCGGTAGTGAAAGAGGACAAGTTTGTGTAATTCAGTAACAACCGTGTGTCTCTCTTTTCAAACCCTTATGCAGATTAATTTCTCGGTGAACACCAACGTAAAACANCCAAACAATGTTTGTTTTGCTCCAAGTCGCCTACATTAAGCTCTTCCGAAGACGTCATTGAAATTTTGCCGCGTCGTGCCAACAATTTCTGTTTTTGCCTTAACATCTAGTCTTCCTGAACAGTGACTCTCTTTGTTGCCCGCAAATATTTGGCAACTTCTTTTGTTGATGATTCCGCTTGGAGAGCTCAAGGATTTGACGTTTGGGAATGGGCTACGAATTAGAAATGAAAATTAATAAACCAGATCAACCTATGCAATATTTTCTAACTACTAATAGTTGTATAAACACTCCTCGGTGTTCGCGTTGTCTAACGCGCTCCTCTCGCAGTATATTATACTGCTGATTACGGGAAGATCTAGGTTCGAATCTCGGCCGGGTGTACTGAGGGTAGTTTTTTTTCAAAATGTTTTTCCACTCTCCTTCCACGCAAAATCGGCTGCATTTCCTATAAATACAACCTTAATCCCTAAAATCATTAGCGTAATTAGTACATAAACGTATAGCCCGAACGGTTGATAAGACGCGGTGATAAAAAAATAAATAAAAACATAGTTGTATAGAGCATCGGTTCTCAACCTTTTTTCAACATTTTTCAACTCATGGCCCACTGAACAAGGCCTTAAAATTGTCAAGGCACACCATTCATTTTTTAAAGAAGAGTTTGATCATTAAAATAACGAGTGTTAAGATTGTGTTTTAAAAGTTCAGTATTTGAAATTCTAATAATTTTGTTATCTTTTTAAAAAATAATGCAGATCATAGGATTCAAAAGATTTATTTTTACTCCTAAATTTTTTTTCCTTACTTCTTTTAGACCTTCCTCCAAACTCAGTAAGGACAGATGAGGAACTACTTTGATCAAAGAAGTAACAGCTCCAGAAAGAAAACTGAGGTTAACGCCCGAAGGTTTCGTGTTGCTGACTACATGACACCCTCTATCTACAAATGTTGGCACTATATTCGCCAACATACGGAGGCCGCTCGGTTGGTATAGCCTTCACTTGCGGGTTGACGCCATGGAGTTTTGATTATTTTTACTAGAAAGTTCAGCAATTCAAAGAATAAAAGAAAAAAAATGTATTTTTACAAGAAAGTACAACATTTTTAAGGATAAAGGAAAAAATCACCAGCATTTTTGTATAGGAAAAAAAACACCATAATATTCGGATAAAATTTCCTGCTAATATTTTGATACTGAAAACTAATGCTATCGATAAGTTTTATTTTGAAACTATCATGGTATCGATACTTTTTTCTTCTGATACCACAATCTCTATGACGCTCTTGCTCCACGCAGTCAAATGGGATTTGTAGCAGGCCCATCAAGGTATGGTTTGCTGTGTTACCCGCCTCGGTGGCGTAGTTGGCTAACGCGCTAGTCGTGTTGAGCTCGACCGCCGAGGACGGGGAGATCGAGGTTCGAATCTCGGTCGGGTGAACTGGGGGTGGTTTTTCCTAAATGGTTTTCCACTCTCCCTCCACGCAAATGCGGGTTCACTTCCTCTATATTCAACCCTCCCAATTCCTAATCCATTAGAGTAATTAGTACTTAGGCGTATAACCCGAATGGGTAGTAAGACGCGGTGCTAAATATTATTATTATTATTTGCTGTGTTTGGACTATTGGTGTCCCGTGCTGTCTACGTGGGCGAACTTCTACTGGTTTGTCAAGAGGCGTGAGGGGTGATGTTTGTTTTACCTCTGAGAGGCACGTGTAGCCTTGACCAACAACAGCCTCCGCCCCGCAATACGATGGCTAAAACAACGTTATCAACTCAAATATTTGTCGAGATTGTTTCAACATACGATAGTATATGATTGTCTTAGAACAAGCTAGGAACAAATATATGACAGCTAATAAAAGTTACTAAAACTACTTTAATATATTATAACGGCAAGTCATGCTTCTGTGCCCGCGTGGTCTAAGGCGCTACTCTCACAGTAGACTAGACTGCCGATGATTGGGACATAAAGGTACTAATACCAGTCGGGTGGTTTTTCTAAAACAGTTTTCCACTCTCCCTTCACGCAAATGTGGATACACTTCCTCTAAATATAACCTACTTAATCCCTAAAACCAATAGCGTAATTAGTGCATAAGCGTATAATCTGAACGGGTAGTAAGACGTGGTGCCTAAACAAATAAAAATAAATAAAGATCTCGCAAATAAAGACATACATAAGAGGGCGGGTGTGGAAAGCTAATTATTCCAGGGAGGATCCGCTAGAACATTTGATTATTATTTCTTTAGCCAATAAAAGTGTTGATACGTTTGTATAGACCCCCGCTCCCATCAAATTCCAGGGTGGGAGGAATCTAGACCCATTTCTACGTCCTTTCATGTATACATCTCCCGTCCAGGCTATACGCTGATGGGTGAGGGATTAGGATTAGGAACTCAACGAGTCTAGTGTGCTGATGGCAGGAGGTGCGGGTTTATTCAAGGTCTCACTGAATAGTTTCCCACTCTCCCTCCATACAGTTTCAGGAACATCTCTTACAAAAACTGCCTTAAAATTACCCCATTGTCGTAATTAGAACGCGTATAGCCCTGATGGTTTGTAAAACTCAGAGGACATTTTACACCATTTTCAGGCTCTTTAATATAATGTAGAGTAGATGTTATCCCAAACGTAGCTCTTTGTGCTATGAAGGGCAAGGTTTTAATTAATATGCAATTGAACCGTTAACAACACGATTTTAGATATACACAATATAAAAATATATATAATCGTGTTGCTATATATTAGCACCGCGTCTTAAAACCCTTTTGGGCTATAAGCTTATGTACTAATTACGCCAATGGTTTTAGGTATTATAAAGGTTATATTTTGAGGAAGTGTACCCGCATTTGCGTGGAAAGAGAGATTGAAAAACCATTTTGTAAATAACCTCCGTACACCAGACCAAGATTCGAACCTCGATCTCTCCGTCATTGGCAATCTATTCTACTACGAGAGTGACGCTTTAGACCGTGAGGCCACCGAATTAGATAGCAACACGATTAAAGTTGATACACAACCATGCTTAACTTTTTATTTTTTTTTCACCGCGTTTAACTACCACCTTTTCGGGCTATAGGCATATATATGAATTACGCTAGTATTTCAGAACGATATAATTCATAAGAGATGTTCCTGCATTTTCATGAAGGAAGAGTAGAAAACTATTTGGTAAAAAAAATAATCGGTATATTCGGCTGTGATTCGAACCGGTGACCTTTCCGCTACAGGTAAACTGGATTAAATGAGCTTGACATTTATATGCCTAATGCCCTATGATCATCATCTCTGGTCGCTATCAACGATGATGTATATATCTCTTTGAAATAACAAAAAAGGGGAGGAAAATCGCATTATGAAAGCAGCGAGGAATGGTAATTAAGGTAAGTAAAAAGAGTAGTCACTTTGCGCCAAGTATCCAACTATGTATGAGGTGCGTCCCGACCTTGTGAAACCTACGAGCACAAACAATCACCAACACTTGTACATACAACGCCGAGCCAAACAAACACATCCATTAATCAGGTCCGGATAAGGGGGGGACAGTTGTGACCTTGTTTAGTCCACCAGGTAAGAGGCTATCTTTAGTAGGTTTCTGATGGCTGGTGGACCTTAAAAAATACAAACACATTTTAACATTTAACTTTATTACACACATATATGCAGTTTCTTCTAAAGGGATAAAAATGAAACACTGTAGAGAAAACGCATTTTATTGGAGAGAGGTTGATATAATCACACTTTAAAACCCCCACTCGCGCAGGACTTTAGTATCAACCTCCCCTGTCATCGGTGACCAAGGGCGAATGTAACGCTTCAGACTGCGTGGACTCCCGAAGTGGGTAGTAAATATCTATACGCCATTCACGACCTAAGTTTACTTGGATGACAGCTCAAAAAGTAACTAGAAAATAGTCCCTAAAATATCACTACGCCAACAGCTGATATCTGCCACTGTCACTTGGGACAGCTGTTATGAAAACATATGGTTATGTAGAGTAATGTGATAGTTAACCACAGTAATTTAGGCCAATATTATGCCTCAAAGAATTTTGAAATTGAAATTTTTGAATGACTTGGTGATCTGTAACTTCTCTTCTTTTTTTCTCCTGGGAACTCATTATCAAAAAAACACACACAAATCTATCCACAAATAAAAAGAACCCCTTATAAAATTTCGTGAGATTAAAGTTAGATTAAACTTATATTTAAGTTTGATAAAAGATAAAAGTTTAAAGTTAGATTAAAGTTAGATTAATGTTAGATTAAAGTTATTTTAAAGTAAGTTTAAAGTTATATTAAAGTAAGATTAAAATTAACCAAATTAGGCCTAATATGTATTCGAACTAAAGAGAAAATATCTGTATACACAAAGTTATTCTTAAAATAATTAGTAATATGATCTAGGATTAAGTTTTTTTACGTTAATACAGAAGCCCAATAATTAAAATAAAAGGTAATTTAACTTAGTTATAAATTATTATAAGTTAGAGTAAGGCGTGGACCTAACAAACTAGAGACTTAATTTAAAGTTAAAAATATAATAAACGCGCACAGTAATAAATTCTATGAAATATATTTAAATTAAACAAAGTCTTAATATTTATTTGAGGTCGTCCACAAAGCTTATTTATCCTTCTATTCAAGTTAAAATAATTATTATTCCGAGCACTTTCACAAAAGGTCTAACAAATATGGCTTTAAAATGGCGACCAACGAATATTAGCCATGTGGTTGATGATGACGCGGACAAGTTGTTTAAAATGGTGTATCCTCGCAGCAGACGATTATATTTTATTCAGTTAAATATTTCTAAAAACAATAAACTAATAATAAAATAGTTAATCATATATAAAATAAATTACAAATATTTTATCTTTACCAAGTAAATACGATGCCTTTATTAAAAGGTATTAATGCATGCACTATACTACACATCATAGATAACATTCCAAAACAAAGAATAGGTACTTTTAATATATGTTTAAAATATTGTTTCGAATTGGGTAAAAAGAAATTGTTAAAAGTAATGAAATAATGTGAGAAAACTTAAGTTTAAGTTATTTTAAATGTAAAATATAACATGTAATCAAAAAACTTAACATTCATAACAAAACAGTGTTCTTTTACAAGTGTTGGTAACCTGAAACCTAAACATATGATTTTTGAACTGTCATCCAGGTAAAGACCTATCGTGAATGAATTATACAAAATACGGCGGGACAGTTTGCCAAGACCATGCCGGCAACATTCTCTTTGTACTCTGCGACTCAGAATTTGGATGAGAGGGGACGGGAAAAATGCCAAAGGTAATTAACCAAAAGTTCAACCAACGATTCCGTTGCGTCATTTTCCCTCCCAACTTGAAGTTGTAGCTTTTAATTGGAACATAATATTTTTTGTTTTTATTGCTCCACCGCGCAACATTTTCGTGTTTGTTTTTTACAATCTATCTTTTTATTTAATCCAATATAACCTTTATGGTCAAGGTGACTTTAATTGGCTAGTAATAAAATTACTATGGCTCTTTGAAAACAAATTAGCGACCACATTATACATCTTGCCATTATAATATATTTAAATGTTTCAAGCGTGAAATTTACCTGTCATAAAACTCAGTAACTTGAATATGTAAAACCGGTAGATAAATCCCGCTATCTCTAGTTATGGGTTTGGTTATCCTTGGACTCTTATAAAATTATACTCTACCCTAAGATAACCAAATGAATAACATTTGAGGAACAGTCGCTCTACTTTTTTTTTGCACCGCGTCTTACTACCCGTTCGGGTTATACAACTTTGTACTAATTACGCTAATTGTTTTAGGGTTTATAAAGATTATATTTAAAGGAAGTGAACCAGCATTCGATTGAAGGGAGAGTGGAAAACCACTTTGGAAAACCAGCCTCAGTACACTCGACCTAGATTCGAACATCAATCTCCCCGTCATTGGCAGTCTTTTCTTCTGCAAGAAAAGCGCGTCTACACCACGTGGCCACCAATGCGGGTTAGTCGCTATACTGGTTGAAGATTGTTTTCAGAGTGTTAAAAAAAAAGTTATTAGATCTACTGTACATACCCCATGGGGTGTGATTCTATACATCTCACCTTTGACAGGTGGTGTCAATGTTGACAGAGGAAAGTTAAATATAGTGAACTTTGTAAATTTTGATTCGTCTAATTTTTTTTTTTTGTAATTTCTAATTATTTTTTTTTTGTATTTTAAACCAGGTATTACTACTCGTCCGAACTGTTTGCATACATGCAGTGAGATGATAGGAAAGAGGATGGTAGAATTTAAAGTAAATGTACCTCCATTTGCGTGGATGGAGAGTATAAAAACATATTGGGGGAAAAAACTTCAACACCTCACTACACCTGATTGGAATTTGAACCTCGTACCTCTCCGTCATCGACAAATCAGAATAGACGAGTCCGTGCGTGCCCGCATTTGTGGGTAAAATAAAAAGTTCTTCAAAGTACGCATTGAGTACAGACCAATTTTCAAAGAAAGAACCTTATCTGACGGCTAAATAAAGCTACTGGATCTACTTTCATATAGGATATTCATACATCAATTCATTTGATCAGCAGATATCATTTTTATGGATATTATTAATATCTATAGAATAATACCAATACTGTAATACACTGTATAGCCTGGTAAAATGTTATCAATATTGACCTCAAAAAATATTTTTTTTGAAGGGGAACCGAAGTGAATCCTCTCAGTATAATCTCTATTCCGAAAGCTATCAACCAAGCAACCCTAAGAAAAGTCCCGAATTGTATCCACTGGAATTATATCTACAACATCTTTAATTGTATCCACTGGAATTATATCTACAACATCCTGAATTGTATCCACTGGAATTATATCTACAACATCCTGTATCCACTCAGGATGCTCTCCGTTATCAAATGAAAAATCGGAGTTGTATCTACAAATTAATGAAAGTATTGAATATTAATCCCGTCTAGTTGCTGAATTTAGCTAACGCGCTAGTTTCGTGTTGAGCCAGACTGCCGAGGATGTGGAGATCGAGGTTCGAATCTCCCTCGGGTGAACTTGGGGTGGTTTTCCACTCTACCTCCACGCAAATGCGGGTTCACTTCCTCTATATTCAACCTTCCCAACTCCTAACCCATTAGTATAATTAGTACTTAAGCGTATAGCCCGAACGTGTTGTAAGACGCGTTGCTAAGTATTATTGAATATTAAAATATAATATTACTAATAAATTGTGATTAAAATGATTTAACACACACAAATTCGCTCGGTGTAATCAACAGTGGTTTTCCCCTAGATACCAAATTTATAGACAGTTTAATTATCTGTACCTCCATTTGACCATGCGGGGTCTTTCTGCCTTTGAAAGCGCATGCCTTCTTTCCTTTAAGGTGGGAATGTGGGGAATGCGAGTTAAGGGCAGCGTTTTTACATTTATTATACAAATCCTTTGTTGGCTAAAATAAATCAAATACTTCTTCAATAGAGACATAGAGTTTAAATTTCTTCCCGTGGTGATATCAACAGTTCTTGAACATCTGTTATGAGCATAGAGGCACTAGCCAAACCTTTTCAAATGAAGATAAAAAGTTTTAATTACATTCCAGGACACCCTCGACATATATTCGAGAACTGTTGATATCACTATGTGAAGAAAATTAAATTCTATATTTCTACTGTAGAAATATTTAATTTATTTTGGTCAAAAAATGTTTTAATATAAAAAGTGTAAAAAACCTCTGACATATCTCTCGTTCCCTACATTCCCGCCTTACCCAGCGGTTTCCAATGACGGCCTCACGGCTGAGATACCGCGCGGTTACGCTGAGCTTAAAATTATGATTGAAACCAGTAACTACTTGCACGATCGTTTCAGTGTGCATGCCAACTATTCAGCAGAAGGCCATGCATGTGTGTCCTGTGATTGGCGAGGTTTTAAAACATCACACCTTTCGATTCGTAATAAATGTGGCTTTGTCTGAAGGGTAGATAAGTTCCTGATGAGTGGAAAGACCATCCATCATTGCTGTTAATCACTCACATCATGTGCGCATAAATATCTAATAGTTACTCTAGATCGAGGTCTGCTACGCTGGTGCAGATAAAGATGTAAGATCGTAAATCTCCTTTCAAAATTATATTAATTTATATATAAAAAACTAATTTATTGCCTCTAAGCAGCTGACAATAAGCATTCAATATTGCTTCGTGTTCAAAAGCAGAAAATCGCTCTAAGCCATTCTTTGTTGAGCGTGCATCACATGCCCATTAACTCTGTGATACACTCGTCTAGAAATCCTAAATTTACACCAACACTATTGTACCTTGGTCGGTTCTGATTAAACATTAATGGAGATAAAGAGTTAATAGACGTTCCTTATACAAAACATTGTTGAACTATTAAGTGGTATTTGGATGAAAACTACATTCAAAAGGCCATTTTTGACCATTTTGGAATGTCTTCTCACAGAATAAATGTGCACAAATCTTCATTCTGTCTTAATAGGGACATACTGTGGTTACTAACACGAAACTTTGTTGCTTTATCCACCATCGTCATCGCGGAGAATTTTGAGTAATCATCCAAATACGAATGCACTGCACACATTTCTGGCATATCATAGGTATTTTCTTTTCCCCATTTCTCGCGCGCGCGCGCACACACACAAACCACAGATGCGAATCGGAAGCTTATTTGGGCCTGCTATGATGAATGAACGCTCTTAATGCTTAAAACATGATGCCCGCGAACTATCGAACTAAATAAAAAAGGTAGCGCACACGCATTGCACGTATTAGTGATGCCATCACTGTGCAGGGGAAAAAAGGATAAAGTACAATTATATTTTTGACACGTAATTATTTGAACAAAAATTATTTTATTACATTTAATTGCGCATGTTTCTTATTACATTCTATGCAAAGGTAATAATAAAAGTTTATTACAAGTAAAGTGGCCTAATGGGTACACCTACTTTTGCAGCTCCCAGCTTGTTATTTCCAGAATCAGATGATTTAGAGTCCCATTCTTGCAACCATTTTATGTGACTAAGATCTTCCATGGGTCGTGTACTTGACTCTGAGCTAAAAAAAAAAAATCATGGGTTCAAACCCGACCAAGATTCACAAAGTGAACTCCAGTGCGGGGGTCATTCATTAATCATATAACGTCTTTTTCAACTTTCTGCTCCCTTCATGAAACAACCAAATAGACATTTAGCCTGTCCCCTACCGCCTTCAAACTGTGTTACGTAACTTTTCACATAAATAGTGAATGTATTAATTTCACAGGGGAGCTTTTGTGGTACTATCTATAAGTATGTTTACTAACGGGGTAGACATTAACAAATATATTGTTTTTTCAACATCCCTAAAACAGTTGTTAAAGTTAATATTATTCATCCTTTCCTTATTTTCCTTCTTAAATCATACCGTCAGTAGAGTTGTTTGAACGTAAAGTAGCAAAATGGTTAATGAATTTTATTTTGTAATATATTCTATTTAAATTTGTGTCTGTATTTTCACTGTGCCATCGTTTCTATGACTTGCGTTTGTTTCGTTTTCTGTGTCACGTCGTAAGTGGTCTGACGTGTGCCACGGTCTCACCTCATCTCCCCTGGCGTCAACAACACTCGTCGTGGCGCCACACTCCGCAGTGATATCCCACAGTGCCAGGAAGCTTGCCAACAACGTATTACTTTTGACAGGTAAACACGCACACCGGTGGGTGGTCACTCGCTCCCCTCTCGACCCTCGCCCCCTCCCCCGTGTGTGACTATTTGCACCACTGAAGGGGGGTAAAGGTAAGAGGGGAAGGAGATTCTGGCCCGAGTCTCAACTTCTGTACAAGCAATCAGAGAAGTCACGTTCAACTAATGGCTAATCAACCACTCTCTCTCGTATAAACAAATTTGGCATTCCTTAAATGTGAAACCCGCTTGAGTGGCCGAATGGTATAAAGGCATCTCTCTTGTGTTAGACTGGCCTGCTGGTGACGTGGAGATCGGGGTTCCAATCCCGGTCGGTTCTACTGAAGATGGTTTTTCTTGAAAAAATTTCCCACTCTCCTTCCACGCAAATACGGTTAAACTACCTCTAAAATTCTTCGTTGCTCATCCCTACCCCATTAGAGTAATTGATCATATATGCGTACAACCTGAACAGGTAGAAAGACGCGGTGATTTAAAAAAAGTGAAAGTCAACCAATTTGGGGTTTATTTTAATTTTAGAGACAGTTGCAAGCTGGTAAACTATGCTAACTCAATAATCTACTAAATCTTCCATAATGTATTAATGCACTGAACCTTGAGCTCTGCAACTTTCACGTTCGAGAGATGAAGTCAACTTTTTTTTTTGTATGTGCCTTAACATGTTCTTTTAATGAATGTCCATCCGACTATACATAGCATTTTTCTTTGATCATTAAAACGTTCATTTGAACAGTTTTGTGAGTGATCAATTATTTACCCACTGAGGCAGAAGTTCTTAACATGTTTAGATTTTACGATTACAGACCCCAATGGATTTCCCAATATGTCCCCACACCCACTTCTACAGACTGTCCACCAGTACTATTTAGTACCAATATGACTTTAAAACATATCAGTAGCTTAATTTTACTCTACATATGGATAGCGAGGAACATTTTTTATTTATTTTTATTTTTAGCACCGTGTCTTACTACCTGTTCATGTTATATGCATGTATACTAATTACTCTTAATGGGGTAGGGATGAAGAAGGTTGAATTTAGAGGAAGTGTACCCACATTTACGAGGAGGGAGCGTGGAAAAACATTTAGTAAAAACTACCCTCAGTACACCCGACCGGGATTTGAGCCCTGATCTCTCAATCATGGGTAGTCTAGTCTAACATGAGAGTGACGCCTTATACCATGCGACCAGAAAAGCAAGTGATAGCTAGTAACATAACTGCTGAAATAAAATCATAAGGATGTTATCATATTTGTTTATAGGAAGATGGCAAATCACAAATACACAAGCTAAGTTATACCCAGATTTTCTTAGAAAGTGACAGCTTTAAAAGCTACTAGATCTACTTTCACGTATTCACACAAGTCATGTGATCTTCAACTGTTTCAACTGTCATTTGATGCACATTATCAATCCATGTAAAATAACAACAATAATATAGTAAAATGTTGGCACAAAATATATGTTTATATTTTCTAAAATGCTTCTTATGAAAAACAGGGTATAGCTACAAGTAGTGGTATTTTTACTCTTCTGCGCTTGAATCCCAATTTTGGGTATGGATACCTCCGGTTAAGGCCCCTGCGCTAAGATGTAAGTTTTTACTTAGAAAATAATCAAATACCAATTTATCAACACGAGCAAATATAAAAGTAGCACAGTTAAAGGGGCTTTGATACATTTTAAACAAATAGTGTAATTTTTTTTTTTAGTTCGAGGTCCAAGGAATATCTCAAAAATTTCTAGCTATCCAAAATTCTAACAAACAATTTTCATGAGTATTTAGGCAATTAGTACACAATAAATCAATAACCTTAAAATATATTACATATAAACACACACATTTTATGTATACTATCTAAAACACACACAATAAATGCACACATAAAAAAAACACAAGAAAAAGTCAAACACAAAATATAAAAAAACTTGGGGGAAAATTAGCATACGAAAATTGCAAACTTAAATCAGACTTGATGAAAGCCGAGCCAACACATCCCCTATATTAGTTAACCCGCTCGCCGTCTGTGGATAATTATTTCCCTCTTTTTATTGTGTCACTTTGATAACTACAACTTTATTTGATATTCTCAGTTTATGGGGTGGTTTAATAAAGATCGTTAAGTCAGGTTTGAAATGAGTACAAACTTGAAAAAACTAACAATGTATAGTCTTCAGATTATACAAATATTTCCTTCTAAAATTCTAATTAAATGTTATAATTTTTACCATTGATTTAAATATAAGTTTCATGGGGAATAGTGGTGGGTTTGAATTATCCCATTTTTTCAAACTAGCCAATGTCTAACCAACCAAAATCCTACTGTAATATCACTACAATTACCAAACTACAATCTCCATCATCGTAGTGTCAGGGATGACAGAAAGTTCTCAAGACTATATATTTAGCACCGCGTCTTACTACCCGTTCGGGTTATACGCTTAAGTACTAACTACGCTAATGGATTAGGAATAGGGAGGGTTGAATTTAGAGGAAGTGAACCCGCATTTGCGTGGAGGGAGAGTGGAAAACCATTTAGGAAACACCACCCCCAGTTCACCCGACCGAGATTCGAACCTCGATCTTCCCGTCCTCGGTGGTCGAGCTCAACACGACTAGCGCGTTAGCCAACTACGCCACCGAGGCAGGTTTCAAGACTATAATTTCTCTTATCTGATGTAACAGGAGAGTTTAACTAACTACTAGCTGCAAAGCTTTGCCAAGGTTGAGTTAGCGGCCTCCATTTTGAATATGCCGAAATTTTTATTTGGATTTAAATTTAAAACGTACATTTAAATTAAAAACATATAAGCACTGTGGTCAACAGTAGACTATAACAAGAAACAATATTTATTATATACGCACAACAGCAAAAACATTTGGTCAAGCGGTATGAGGTATTGGGCTCGCAATATATTTAAACGAAATCAAATAATTTGCCCCCGAGTGTTACACCTTAAGGTCCCCTTAAGTGCGTTTGTCGAGTTTCAGCTTTTCAAGGTTTCTTGGTAACACATACACCAATACATATTATAGTTTGAGTTTATTTTTTGTCTAGAAGTAAAAGCTACCCTTCCATTTTGTTGTTTAATTGTTAAGTCATGTTTCCATATCCATTGAAATCTCAGTATTTTATGGTTTAACTTGTAATTAGTATTATCAGGCATTTCAGAATTTTATGGGATGTTGATACTTAAGATAACTTTACCCGCAGCCAACAAGGCAAATCCTCTAAATATAATTTTTTTTTTTTTTACAAATCTACATGTATTTCAACTCAAATTTGAGCAAATTAATCAAGTTAATCGTAGAAAGTTCAATGAAACTATTTTCAAAGAAAAAAAAAGCGCAATTTGATTTATCACTTATTTACTTACCTGCTCACATCGGTGGGCGCGCGAACTGAATGTTATGCTCATCTAGTCTGGTTTATTGATGACATAAAAGTCTGGATTCGATTCTTAGCAGCGTTTACAGATTGTTTATATATTTCTCCTACCTGGTCCATTAACATAGTTAAAATGTCAAAACGCGATGAATAATACAAGTTTTTTTCTATCGCCGCGTTTTATTACTTGATGAGGTTTTACTCAAATGTACTAATTACTCTAATGGGCTATGGATGAGGAAGGAATCAATTTAGAGGAAGTGTACCCGTACTTGCGTGGAGGGAGTGTGGAAAACTATTTAAGAAAAAAAAGCACCCTTAGTACATTCGACCACGACTTGAACCCCGATATCACTGTTATCGGCAGTCTAGTCTATTGCGAGAGTGACGCCTTAGACCATGCGGTCACTGAGGCAGGAAATATCAAAGACTAAAAATAATATTCTAATCGAATAAGCTTGAAAATAAGCAAGATCCGATTACTTGGTGGAAAGAATATTTGTATGTAGACAGAAGTGAAATTAGACACAATATAGTCCCATTTAAATATAAAGGAACTTTTATCGTCAGTTAAAACAGTTATTAGAACCATTTTCAAACATAAATCTATGTGATCTGTAACTGTCACACTTCATTTATAATACTACTCCGTATGAAATAACACAAAAAATAGAGTAAAATGTTAATGTTGACTGCAAAAAAAAAAAAGAAAAAAAGAAGAGCGTATTTTATGAAAGTTCCTTCTTCCAGAAACAAAGGGCCAGTTTCATAGTCAGATTTAGTACGCCTAAAGTGCGAGTCTTTACTAAATACAGGATGACACCTACCTAGACCAAAATGGAATGGGCCAATTCTGCATATGAAACTGGCCCATTCCATTCAATTTTCAGGTAGGTGACGTCTTGTATTTAGTATAGCGCCGCACTTGAGGCGTACTAAATCTGACTATGAAACTGGCCCAAAGGTATAAAGGTATAGGAATCACGACACGCACTTTATTTTGGATCTTTCAGTATACGAACCTATTTTGGTCTCCTCAAACACCCTAGTCGATATTTATGGATGTCTTCTTTGTGAGCCAGCACGGCCAACGGGTCAATGACCTGCTTTTGCCCAACGCCCGGGCGTGTGAACAGGGCCTCGGGACAGTCCGCCCAGTTAGCGGTGTTTTAGGAGCGCACGCGTTTTCCATTCTCCTCATTCCACTCGTGCTCATAAAAGCAGCCCAAGCAAAAGTGTTGCCAACTTCGTAGAACGCTATGAACTTTTTAGAAAACTGACGACCCAAGGGATATATTTGATTGCTGCCTCCTGGCCACTGGTTCTTTAGCCAACCTAAATAAGTGCTATTGGTAGATTCTATGTTATTTCTTTCACAACTGACTGGCCCTAGGGGAAAGGCCAAAGCATCCACTTCTACTACTAGTTATAATAATTATAATTATTATAATAATAACAAATTAGTTTTTTTACAGTTGTTGGCCAACAGTCACACGACCTACACCCTAAAAAGTACACAAATGCCTTACATAAAAACATAATTACATAATAAAATATGTCGACCTCGGTGGTAAAGGATAAAGTTCTCGCCTCATAACCCAATGTTCATGGGTTCAAACCCAGCCCAGGTCGACGAGTCTTTCCTTGAGCGATAAAAATTCGTAGCACAACCTTCTTCGGAGGGCACAAGTAAAGCCATCGGTCCCATGTCGGTTGTGGCATGTAAAAGAATCCTGGAAGGTATGTTGAAACACAGTAATAATAATAATAGTAATTACATTAATAAATAAAAGTAGTGAAAATCAATCAGCGTTGGTATCGATTATAAGAATAAAAAATAAAAACAGTAAGTAGAATAATGCTAATTTAGATATTAAAGGTATAACATGTACTGATTAAATTATTGATAAGGGAGTTCTTTAAATAACTTTTTGAGTTTGGCTCTTCTTTTGTGGTAAAAGTCAAATTCGACAAATCTATGACTCACGCTATGGATACAACGGCCAATAGCGCTGACCTCTTAAGAGTTATTGAGAGATAATAATAATAATAATAATAATAATATAGTACGCTCATCGTTGGTCATATCATCAAACGCTTCACTCTAATGTTGGACTGGATTTAAGGGAAGATTAGGATTAGAATCCCGGTCGGATGTACTGAGGTTGGATTTTTTTTTCACTCTCCCTCCACGCAAATGCGAGTACTTTTCGTTAACTCTGAAAGGTAACGAGCTTACTTTGTATGTTTCCACTAAGCTGCTGTTTAAAAGATAGGACCATACCATAATTAAGTTAGTCAAGGTAAGACCTTTAATTTTACATTCATAAGTGCTATTATCTTAGCGTAATAAACTCATACGTATAACCCGAAGTGGTACTAACACACGCTGAAAAAAAAATCATAATTATTTTTATTAGTTGTATGGTTGGTCACTAAACATCTTAGTTTTCATTTTAAATTAAATATCTAGTATAGATTTTTGAAAAACATTTTTAGAGATTGTTTAGTAAGGAACACTTATATAAATAAAATGTAAAATTCAATTTTAATTAAGTAGGTTATGTATTCTGTTTAATAAAAGTATTAATATATTCTTTTAAGTGAAAAAAACTATATTATGATTACAGCTTCAAATGAAAAATTAGTGATAAACTATGAGTTTATTTTACATAGACTTCAACGTCGTAACATACAGTTCACTTAACAGCACAAATAGTAGACAAGTGACAAATTCATTAATATACTATCTATGTAAAAATGTTAAAATTTTTGATATATTACTAAATTATAAAGTTGGTAACTAAGCAATGTTAAGAGTATTAACTTTGTATGTTATTAATTATGATAATTGATATTAAATTATTGAATCACTTATTGAAAAAAGAAAGACAAATGTTAAAATAA
>CABFWB010000118.1:427089-441663 GCA_902151455.1 Timema bartmani | reverse complement strand
TTTTTTATAATTGAATTATGTTATTTTAACATTTGTCTTTCTTTTTTCAATAAGTGATTCAATAATTTAATATCAATTATCATAATTAATAACATACAAAGTTAATACTCTTAACATTGCTTAGTTACCAACTTTATAATTTAGTAATATATCAAAAATTTTAACATTTTTACATAGATAGTATATTAATGAATTTGTCACTTGTCTACTATTTGTGCTGTTAAGTGAACTGTATGTTACGACGTTGAAGTCTATGTAAAATAAACTCATAGTTTATCACTAATTTTTCATTTGAAGCTGTAATCATAATATAGTTTTTTTTCACTTAAAAGAATATATTAATACTTTTATTAAACAGAATACATAACCTACTTAATTAAAATTGAATTTTACATTTTATTTATCTAGTATAGAGTCAAACTTCTTTGTATTTATCGATACCGATTGAATTGTCCCGATTTTTTCCAATTTCAAAGCCACGTTAGTTTTCTCATTTCATTAGGGAAAAAAATATCTTTAATCGGTCATGATTATTATTGATGGGTCGGTTCTGAAATGTTATCGGTTCTGGTCTTATTAATTATTATTTTACCCTGTTCTAACTTCCACTTAATTACGTGAACTAGATCTACAGCCAGTTGCAGTGGCATGGCGTGGAGTTTTTCCAAGATCAGTGAAGTTAGTTTAAATTATATCTGTTATTATGTGATCAACACTCAACAAGTTAAACATCTAATGATATTTATACAACTGTTTGGCTCATTATTATTATTATTATTATTATTATTATTATTATTATTATTATTATTATTATGTGTCAGACCACCAATGCGCCCTGTCCTCTGCCTCCTCCTTCAGCTCCCAGAATTTTCTTTTTTCATTTTAGCCATCCAATATTTGAATCCTCCTTCTTCCTAAACTCCTCTTTCCCTCAACCTTTCCCTCTATGACGTTTTGCAGAAGATAGTTCCTCCTAAGGATGTGCAAGATCCAGTTTGCTTTGCACCAAATAATCACATCCAAAACTGTCCTCTTCTCGCCCACTCTTCTTAGGACGTCTTCCTTTGTAAACCTGTATGTCCGCCTGATCTTCGCAAGTCTTCTCCGGCACCGGCTCTAGAGGATGAAATAATCCTAAACAAGCCAGTCACAGTCTTCAGCGGGGATAGTACTGCGCGAATTAATATTAATATCATTTGATTCAACAGGGATTCGAATCTAAAAAAATGCCTCTAAGTTGGTAGGACACTGCATTGAGCCGTACCGCCTTAGTGGTTATGCCCACAGCATATTTGTTTAAGTAATGTAATATTTTTAAGCTCACTCTCAGATATCTGGATTAATCTCTTCCTACTCGTTCGGAAATGAGTTAGGCACACTAGTTTTTTTATGAATATTTTACTATTATGTTTAGTAATTTAATAGAAGATATCCCTAATATAATTAAAAAGTTTTATTCAGTGTTACTAAATAAGTACAAATATCCTAAGGATGAATAGAAAAGAAAAACATTTTCGTAGGTACATAAAAAATCACTAAACTATGATACTACAGTTAAATTCACCACAATATTTCGATACCCATGCCTACTGTTATAGATAGCTTTCTCTCGATAAGGGTACAATTATGGTACTTTTCTTCTGGAACTAGAAATTAGTAAAGTACCGATACTTTTCTTTCAATATGAGGACAATATCGATTCTTTTCTTCTAGTACTCGAAATGATTAAAGTATTGATAATTTTCTTTCGATACGAGGACAATTTCGATACTTTTCTTCTGGTATTAGAAATGAGTGACGTATCGATACTTTTTCCTTGATACGAGGACAATATCGATACTTTTTTTTGGTATTAGTAATGAGTGAAGAATCGATACTTTTCTTTCAATACGAGGACACTATCGATAATTTTTTTTCTGGTATTAGAAATGAGTGACGTATCGATACTTTTCTTTTGGTACTAGTAATGAGTGAAGTATCGATACTTTTCTTTCGATGCTAGGACAATATCGATACGTTTCTTCTGGTACTATAAATGAGGGAAGTATCGATATGTTTCTTTTAGTACTTTAATTAAGTAAATAATCGATACTTTTCTTTCGATACAAGGACAATATTGACTTATTTATTTTGGTACTAGAAGTGAGTAGAGTATCGATACTTATCTTTCGATGCCACATCTCTATCCACGTGAAAGGGCGTCAAATGTTCAGTTTACTTCATAGCCTGGCGGTCAATCTAACATCACGCGTTCCCCGTCCCAAGCAGGCGCATGAAATGGAAAGCTGGCAGTAGCAATGCCAGTTGTCTGCGGGTGAACTAACCAACCAGGCGCGGCACTCGGTCTTGACCCACTTGCAAATTTTGGTTTAGGGAGGGGATACGGGGGGGCAATGGCCTGGCTGGAGGTAACTCTACTCCACTGGTCGGTTTTCCATCGCTGTGTCACGGTGAGTAATGAGTAATGACACAATCAGGGAAAGTGAGAGCAATGACCGGGGTTCGAGCGGGACCTTCAGCTACAGATGACGGACACTAGAGCACCAGTGGCCGCAATAACCGGTCGATCACCATGGGGCAATGAACTAATATTTTCGGGACCAACTCAAAGTAATTCTAAAAACTATTAATTATATTAGTAATTATTTATCGTGTAACCCGCGCTGGTGAGCACGCAGTCTAAATGTCAAGCTCATTTAGTCTGGCTTGCCGGTGATAGGGAGGTTAGGGTTTGAATCCTGGTTGGGTGTGCTAAGGGTGGTTTTTTCTTAATGGTTTCCCACTTTATAAATGCGGGTACACTTCCTCTAAATTCAACTTTCCTCCCCCTACCACATTAGTGTAATTAATATATATGCGTATAACCCGAACGGATACTAAGACTTAGTGGCAATTATTTGTATCGTGTCTCTGCATTGGTGAGTGCACGGACTAAACGTCAAGATCGTCTGGTATGGTTTGCTGGTGATGGAAGGCTCATGGTTCAAATCTAGGCTGGGTGTTTTCTTTCGACAAGGTTTCCCACTCTCCCTCCGCGCAAATGCGAGTACATTTCTTCTTTAAACTCTACCTTCCTCTTCCCTTCCCAATTAGTTAGAAATATGGATAGCCCGGACGGTTAGTAAGACGTGGCACACATAGAACATCTATTTATGTTCCCACCTAAGAACCTGATCACCTTGCATTTGGTGATGGTAGTAATCCACCAAATAAGTTAGTGTTTTTTTTTTCTTTCATTTCTAACAAGTTGAAGTAACCGGAGCTGCCCGGAAGAAATGTTTTCAAGTTAGTGCCCTTAAGCACTGCGTTGCCCGTGGCCTTTTTGCCTTTTAAACAAATCTAACGAAAATTTTAAAATTCCTACTTCGAGGTGCACATATTCGTGGACAGGGGGTCACTAATTTTCAAAGTTTCAGACCTCTGCGTGCGGGGGATATTGCGCGATGCTCATGGAGGACTAACTTTTATTTGATTAGTATTGATTAGTTCTCTCCAATCCACTTCAGTGTCCGAATGCTCTAAAAGGCGTCACCCATGTGTTAGACTGCCCTGCTGAT
Organism: Timema bartmani; assembly: GCA_902151455.1. Lineage (NCBI taxonomy): Eukaryota > Metazoa > Arthropoda > Insecta > Phasmatodea > Timematidae > Timema > Timema bartmani. The sequence continues at coordinate 438,106 of CABFWB010000118.1, read as the reverse complement.
GACGTGGAGATCGGGGTTCGAATCCCGATCGGGTTTACAGAGGGTGATTTCCCCTAAACGGTTTCCCACTCTTCTTCCAAACAAATGCGTGTATATTACCTCTAAAATACTTCCTTCCTCATCCCTACCTCACTTGAACAATCCTCATATATGAGCTTAACAGTTAGTAAGACGCAGTGTTTAAAAAATATAGCTCTCTCCACACTCCGTATTTATTAATACAATCTAAATTTACGGGTTTCTTTCTAGAATATTAGACTCCTTTTTACTTGTCTGATGATAACTACCAGCCCCTAGGACAGTGGTTCCCAACCTTTCTTCGCTTGTGCACCCCTTGTCCTTGGAACCCCATTTCCATATATTATACCCTTAATTTTATCAAAATGTGTTATTACTACAGTAGTAGTTATTTCTGATTTATTTGTTCCAACTGAAAATAAATGGGCTAATAATGAGATTTAAAAAAATGTATTATTAAGGTGAAACATGTTTTTACATTCAAAATGCAAAAGTTACAATTAAAACTAACACATTTAGTTGGTTTAAAAATGTATTAATAACTATAAAAATGATTTTATGTTTGAAATTGAAATCATCTTCTTACGCTCAAATATAGAAAAACAAACTTCACCACCCCTCACCATAGCGTTGAGTTAATTTCATAAATTTTCACTAATCTTTTGTCTTACACTGCTGATACATGTAGCTCTTTCCACCATTATTCAAATATTTTCGCGTGGATACACTCAAACGTCCTGGCACGTAATCCTGGGGGTACGTTTACCCCACTTTGGGAACCGTTGCCCTAGGAAATCTTCCTCCACCCTCTAGATGCATCATTTTCTTCGCCCTTGCCTCTGATGATCACTACCAGCCAGTAGGAAATCTCCCTCCAGCTTCTGGATACATTATTTTCTTCGCCCTTTCCTCTGATGATCACTACCAGCCACTAGGAAATCTCCCTCCAGCTTCTGGATACATTATTTTCTTCGCCCTTGCCTCTGATGATCAGTATCCAGCCACTAGGAAATCTCCCTCCAGCTTCTAGATACATTATTTTCTTCGCCCTTGCCTCTGATGATCACTACCAGCCACCAGGAAATCTCCCTCCAGCTTTTAGATACTTCATTTTCCTCCGCTTTGCCACTGATAACTACCAGCCCCCAGGAAATCTCCCTCCATCCTCTAGATACATCGTTTGCCTCCCCCTTGGCTCTGATTATTAATCTATTGATTTATTAGCAAGCTACCGCCCCATGGTCGGCCTGTGAGTATTGATCTATTAGAACACGGGCACCATCCCTTCCTCCGTTGTTAGGGGTCTGAACTTGCGAAACGTTATATTAATTAGGTTAGAGAAGTTGCTAGGGTTCTCCACTCGTGACTGTCCATTTTGGATGATTATAGCTATTATTTTGGATAATAGGAGTGGTCATGTAAAGGCATTAAACATATTATCTTATGCTTACACTTTTTTTTTCAAGCATTGACAAAGGAATGTGACATAAATGTCATTGTTTTCCCATACTCTTTCCACGATAATGCGAATGCACTTCCTCTAAAACCCCTTTCTCATCCCCACCCTTTAACCAAGTCATATTTTAACGAATAACCTAAAATTTCTTGAGTTGTGTGAACTGTTTTTTAAAAATGTGACTGGACATACAAAAAAATCATAACGCTAAAAATAATAATACTCGTGATGTGTTGTAGCTATTTTTTTAAATATTTTAGAGATTGTGTTTTTTATTTCACTTAACGAAAACGTTCACTCATTTCTTTACCTAGCCTTTTCTTGAGCTCTCATCTGTACATCCTGAATTATTGCAGCGATGTTGATTCACTTATTTTTCAGCTCTCACCTGTAGATCCTAAATGATTGCGGTGATGTTGGTTCACTTATTTCTCAGCTCTCACCTGTAGATCCTAAAGGATTGCGGTGATGTTGGTTCACTTATTTCTCAACTCTCACCTGTACATTTTATATTATTGCAGCGATGTCGATTTACTTTATTTCTCAGCTCTCACTTGTACAACCTAAATTATTGCAGCGATGTCGATTCACTTATTTTTCAGCTCTCACCTGTAGATCCTAAATGATTGCAGTGACGTTGATTCACTTATTTATCAGCTCTAGCCTGAACATCCTAAATTATTGCAGCGATGTTTAGTCACTTATTTCTCAACTCTCACCTGTGCATCTTATATTATTGCAGCAATGTCGATTTACTTTATTTCTCAGCTCTCACTTTTACAACCTAAATGATTGCAGCGATGTCGATTCACTTTTATTTTTCAGCTCTCACCTGTACATCCTCCACTCTTGCAGTGATGTGGTAAAGAAGGACAGTACAACAAAAGAGGAGACCCCTTGCATATTTTCTCTTTCCTTGTCTGCCTGCGTGCATGTGCGTGTATTGACGAAGGCTATCATTATGCGGAGCTGTCATCATCCCAGTTGTATATACTATGAATTATTTATTCGCGAGCTCGGCTCGCATCATATTCATTCCTTTGTTTTTCATTTGCTCAAGTGCCCTCACACTTTTTGTCTTTTACTCTCCAATTGTAACACGTTACAACACAAGATTACCTGCCTTTCTCTTTTTGACCGAAACTTTTTTATTTTTCAACGTCTAAAATTGTGCTTGATTTAGGAATATTTTTTGGGACCGGGAACCCCCGACTTAATTGACACGTTTGCATTCATCACCGAGCGCTGAAATCTATACTTGGTTTCAGGAAGACAACTGGAATATCTGTTATTTCTTCATTGTAACTCGTTTGATAAAGTTTCTGGTGTTAACGTCCTTAGGATAAATTAGATTGAAGTGGAGACTTCAAAACTTAGAATATCTCGATTGCATTCGTTCTATTATAGATAGGTGTTTAAGATTTTCCGGAAAAAAATGTAAAGGTAAATTTTCCAAAAATGAAGTAGTGATGCAAGCGGTTACGAGTGTACGACTAAAGGTAAGCGTCCACTGGTCCGCATCGCACGCATCGGATTTTTGAATTCTTTACATTGTTTTTAATGAGACTTCCTCCACTGGTCCGCAACTTACACATCGGACATTGGCAATGCCGATGAAATTCCGCGAGGCAGATTAAAATCCGATTCATGCGATGCGTACGATGAATACGATGCATGCGATGCGGATCAGTGGACATATACCTTAAGGATTCTGTTGTCTTCCATGTCACATGAGTTTTATAGTGTAGCGTTTAATTTAGACTAGAAGCTACTACTACACTTTCTTAAATACATCACAAAACTGATTATAGCGTGTGTCACCTTAATTTATTCAACATTAGCGTTTAAGTAACCTTCATTAAAAAGCCTCACATGTTTTATTGTCATCCCGTTTTGTTGTGTCACGAATCACGTTTTATTTCTATTTCTGAATGCCGATCACGTATTTCCTATTCTTTCTCGTGAACGCTTTGTCCATGTTTATAGATTCACACCTCCCACCCTCTCCCTGTATCCATGCACGTCTTATATCACCCTCTCAGCCTTTTCCCTTCCTTGTTTTGTTGATACTGTTGACATTCCACTCGTTGGGCCCAGCTTGGTGATTGGGCCGTTTCATCGCCTGTATACCTCTTGAAATTATTTGTGATTTATACTAAAATAAGTAAAATGTACTATGCATATCGTTTGAAATAGTGTTACTTTTATATATTAAAGATATAAAATGTAAAAAAAACCTTCCAATTTAAACAAAATGCCAAGAATAAAGTATTCTAAAAACATATTTGACCTCGGTAAAAGGGTAAGGAAACGTGAGTTAAGGTAAGTAGTTTTATAGATTTAAAAAAAACTCTTGTTCAAAATAATTAAAATATTATTTCAGTAAAAACGTTTAATTTTCTACAAATAGTAGTTTAAAAACGTTTCTGTGAATATCTGCCATGGGCATTGCGCAATTTGACCAGGATTTTTTCTCTTAATTAAAAAGCTTCTGTTCAATTTTTACTATTCTAATGACAAATATCAAAGAACTGCTGAGATCACTATATGTATAAAATTAATCTAGATGTATCTACTCAAACGAAATTTTATTTCTTTTGTCCAAAAAATTATTTTTTATTATAAAAACTGCAATAATACTAACTTTAATTCGTGTTCCCTTTCAACCCACCATACAGACTGGGATGGGACAACGTTATTTTATAAGCCGTATTATTAAATATCACTTTGCTATCTTTATAAGTTTTTAAATTCATTTTAAAAATCATATTCTAATCAAATTAAATGTGATATTGAAGCTCTTCTGCTGAAGGGCGCCCTTGGCCATTTCTCTTCTTCCTGCTGGTTTAATGTACTCCACACACTTCACCCCAAGTTATAGGTTAGGTCAGGTCAGTCATGGAGCCATACATTTATTTTTTAAGAGGCATATAATATATTGATACTATTAGGTCTCTACTTTTCTCCAATTTAGAATTTGAGGGTATCTTTTAATGTGTATAGCAGTGTACCTTATAAATATCAAATCTTAAAATGTAGTATCTACATTCAATATATCTTCAATTTTCTATATTTTAGTTGTATTTCACATGTTTTAATCTCTTGTTATAATTATTTGCAAGCTTGGGGGAGGAGGGTGCAAATGTCCCAATTTCCTTCCTCCATCTCCCAACACTAAGTACACCAGGAGTGACTTAACATGCCCCTTGATTATCGTTTAATTTGATTGTTCAATTTTTGAAGTAAATGAAATATTCCAGTTATTTACTGTTAGAAATAATTATTTTTGGTAAAGATCATTATTATATACAATATAAAGTACGTAATAATTTATCACACAAATATTGTACATAAATCATTATAATTGAGTGATAATTAATTAATTAATTTTATAGACATATAATAACAAATGGAAGATTTTGTTTAGTGAAATTGTTGTTATTGTGAAAGTCGAAGTACACGAGGGCATAAATGGTTGCTCAGTTTTGTAAAGTGCAATAAATGTTTATTACTTAGTTATAAGCAGTGGTTGATTTCTAAAATTTTAGGTACTGGGACGCACTACTAGGNTTTTAATTTAAGCTTCAAAATACTTGTTTTCAAGCCATTATTTTCTTCTAAAAACAGAAGAAAATGTTTTAAAATTCATCATAATGTGATTGTGTTTGAATGAATTTCGTGTTTGCCTTAATAGAGGTACCGGAACGCCATTTCGCCTTGTTCCGTCAGAAGTTAAGCACTGGTTATAAGTATAGTCACATTATTGTTGTGAATAAACTATTTTTATGTTTACGAGCTTATTTAATATTTACGAGAATATTACACTTGAAAGAAAGGAATATTCTATGACATGATGTGTGTTTCTAAGTGTTTAATCTATAAGTAGCTTTTATTAGCTGTTCTTCCTACGAAAATTGGATTGTACAGTGTACATTCACAATCCATATATAATTCATTCACGATAGGTCTTTACCTGGATGACAGTTCAAAAATCATATGTTTAGGTTTTAGGTTACCAACACTTGTAAAAGAACACTGTTTTGTTATGAATGTTAAGTTTTTTAATTACATGTTATATTTTACATTTAAAATAACTTAAACTTAAGTTTTCTCACATTATTTCATTACTTTTAACAATTTCTTTTTACCCAATTCGAAACAATATTTTAAACATATATTAAAAGTACCTATTCTTTGTTTTGGAATGTTATCTATGATGTGTAGTATAGTGCATGCATTAATACCTTTTAATAAAGGCATCGTATTTACTTGGTAAAGATAAAATATTTGTAATTTATTTTATATATGATTAACTATTTTATTATTAGTTTATTGTTTTTAGAAATATTTAACTGAATAAAATATAATCGTCTGCTGCGAGGATACACCATTTTAAACAACTTGTCCGCGTCATCATCAACCACATGGCTAATATTCGTTGGTCGCCATTTTAAAGCCATATTTGTTAGACCTTTTGTGAAAGTGCTCGGAATAATAATTATTTTAACTTGAATAGAAGGATAAATAAGCTTTGTGGACGACCTCAAATAAATATTAAGACTTTGTTTAATTTAAATATATTTCATAGAATTTATTACTGTGCGCGTTTATTATATTTTTAACTTTAAATTAAGTCTCTAGTTTGTTAGGTCCACGCCTTACTCTAACTTATAATAATTTATAACTAAGTTAAATTACCTTTTATTTTAATTATTGGGCTTCTGTATTAACGTAAAAAAACTTAATCCTAGATCATATTACTAATTATTTTAAGAATAACTTTGTGTATACAGATATTTTCTCTTTAGTTCGAATACATATTAGGCCTAATTTGGTTAATTTTAATCTTACTTTAATATAACTTTAAACTTACTTTAAAATAACTTTAATCTAACATTAATCTAACTTTAATCTAACTTTAAACTTTTATCTTTTATCAAACTTAAATATAAGTTTAATCTAACTTTAATCTCACGAAATTTTATAAGGGGTTCTTTTTATTTGTGGATAGATTTGTGTGTGTTTTTTTGATAATGAGTTCCCAGGAGAAAAAAAGAAGAGAAGTTACAGATCACCAAGTCATTCAAAAATTTCAATTTCAAAATTCTTTGAGGCATAATATTGGCCTAAATTACTGTGGTTAACTATCACATTACTCTACATAACCATATGTTTTCATAACAGCTGTCCCAAGTGACAGTGGCAGATATCAGCTGTTGGCGTAGTGATATTTTAGGGACTATTTTTTAGTTACTTTTTGAGCTGTCATCCAAGTAAACCTAGGTCGTGAATGTCGTATATATATAGCTATAATAATTTCCTAGTGTGTGTGTGTGTGTGTGTGTGTGTGTGTGTTTCCACACCCTCCAGAAGCCCCTAGGGCCTCTATGACCCATAAAGCTGAAACTTTACACACTTGTAATATACACCACGTGACAGAACCTAACAAAGCTGAGTTTTCTATTATTATTATTATTATTATTATTATTATTATTATTATTTATATTTTTCATATAATAAAAATATTAATACATTCATCAAATTATAAAATTACATCTGGACACGGGAATCGAACCCGGGACCTTTGGCTTAGTACGTCAATGCTCTAAGCACTGATATACCCAGGAATCGTCCTATATTTAGGGTCATTCTCCACTCATGTTTTAAGGCAGAGTCTGTGATGGCTATAACCGTGACTAACAAATAAATAATCGTCTTAGCTATTTAATCCATATTATAAATATAATTAATTTAGTCCACTCTTACTTAATAACTGACACAAAGAAACCCTTTTTAGAAACAAAGCCCAACTTCCACGCGCTTACCAATATTGAAGGCTAGGTTTTGTTAGGTTGGTTAGTAGTATAATCACGGGCCTAAAAGCTAGTTATAAATGTTTTAACATAGTTAGTCATGTGTACGATTAATCCTCTGGCCTCGAGTGTATCTACACTGCCCGTGCTTTATTACCAGCTATTCCTCCTCACCAGATCGCCTCTGTTGTCTAGTTCCTGGATACAGACACAGAGGTCTCGGGTTCGATCCCTGGTGCTTCCATATTTTCTGTAAATCATTGGGTCTGGAACGGGGTCAACTCAGCCTCGTGAGAACAAATAAGGAGCTACTTGAATGGGAAAGTAGCGGCTCCGGTCTAGAAAACTGAGACTAATGGTTGGGGAGGGTACTTTGTGGTGACCCCATGACACCCTCTATCCGCATAAGTTGGCACTATCTTGGCCAACAGACGGTGGCCGCTCAATCGGTATGGATGACGCCATGGATATATTTTTTTTATTGTTCCTCACCATAATCCGCGTACTCGTATGAGGGTGTTTTCTTGTCATATTGGCAGTTTTGTCGTTCCCGTTATGGGCGACATAAAACTACTCGAGTGTGAGGGGTTATTGGGGCTGTAAACGAGCGTAAAACCTTTCCTCCCCTCTATCCCTCCCCTATTTCGCGCCTAAATTGTGCATGCCACTTTTTATTTAATTTCAACGTTGACATTGACTATTATGTTTTGCTGGTGAATCATTGTGCTTTCAGAAACGATCCATAGAAGTTAGAACAAATTAATTTTGTTGGAAACCTTCCAAGATATTTTTATGGTAATATCAACCACGTAAGTGTTTTTATTGAAACTTTTACTACCAAACTTCAACAAATGTGTGAAACTTTTTTTTATGTAACAATGTAAATATTGGGGGAGGTCCCTCACATTATTTTTTTTTTCAGAACTATAAACTTTAAATTTCCCACAGTATTTTTCCCTCACAAAAAAAATAATTAAAAGGCCATAGTTACTAGTATTATTAATTTTTGATCTTGATAAAAAGATTAAACTTGTAAGCTATGGGCAATAATTTAATCGAACTCTAGGACATGAAATAATAAAACAATACTTGTTTTTTTAACCTATGTAGATAAAGCAGTGCAAAATCATTAATTGAGCTTAAGAATATGAAGTAATGAAAAATAATTGCATTTAGATTCATTCGATGAAATAATGAAAAATAACTAAATTTAACTTTAGGTTGAATTAACTGGTGAAACATAATTAAATTTGACTCCTAAGAGGTGGATTTTGGTTAAAAAATTATTTTTTTAAAAAAAAAAGCCCTAAGCTATAGCGTAGTGAAAAATTGATATTTCTTTTATGTAATTTCCCCCTTCTCTTTGTTAATTTATGGTTTACCTTCCAATTTTGTGTTATCCCTATGTTCACGTAAAACTACAGCCTGTTATAATAGTTTGTATTGTTGTCTGACTACCCGTCTGGGATGAACAGATTTTTATTTCAATAATAGTTTAGGAACGAGAAAAGGAAAATTGAGAGGAAACTTACATTTTAGTGGAGGGAAACTTGGAAACTTTTTTTTAGACTTAGTACACCCAGCCGGGATTCGAACCCTCACCTATCCTTAGCCGGCAAACAATATTAGATGAGCCTGACATTTAGTCCGTGTGCCCACCAATGCGGGTAATAGTTCCTTCTTTCCCCCCATCGATTGAATAAACACAAGCTCCTTCAATACGAGCTGTGAAATATTTTGTTTGCCTCTTGAAGCTTATGCAACACGCATACCGGTTGCGCCATGCGGCTGGCGTACAAGCTAGGCGTTGGCGTATGTTTGCTCCTCGTTCACGGCTGAAACTTGGGGCATCGTAACAAACTTGTTTGGTTCCCTTTCATACTTTTTTTTAACTCACTTAAGGTGGGTATGTAAGGGACGTGAGAAAAGGCCAGTGTTTTTACAGCAAAGAATCTTTTTGGCAAAAGTTTAAAAAAAATATTCCTTCAATACAAACATAGAGTTTAATTTTAGTCACATGATGCTATCAACAGTTGTTGAATATTTGTCATGAGCATAGTGGCGTTATATGAAAAACTTTCTAAGTGAAGAGAAAAAGCTGTCATTAAATTCTAGGACATTCTTGACATATATTCAACAACTGTCGATATCACCTTATGAAGAAAATTAAACTTTGTGTTTGTACTCGAGCAATATTTGATTTATTCTTTTATCAAAACAAGTTTTCATATAAAAACTCAAAAACTACTGACCCTTCCTCGCCTTCCCTATATTCCCACCTTAATGTAGGCCTAGTAAATATAATCCAGAGCTAATGAACTTAAAATAGTTACACCCTGATTTCTGTCTAATATGATGTAAGATAAAGCAAGGTCACACTCTTAAGAACATAACTAAATTATTTGCACTATATATATAAATATATATATATATATACCCGCCTCGGTGGCGTAGTTGGCTAACGTACCAGTCGTGTTGAGCTAGACCACCGAGGACGGGGAGATCGAGGTTCGAATCTCGGTTGGGTGAACTGGGGGGTTCCTAAATGGTTTTCCACTCTCCCTCCACGCAAATGCGGGTTCACTTCATCTAAATTCAACCTTAACTAATTCCTAATCCACTAGTGTAATTAGTACTTAAGCGTATAACCCGAACGGCTAGTAAGACGCGGTGCTAAATTTAAAAAAAATTGCACTATAAAGTAGCACATACCTCTAGTTATTAAAATAAAGGAAATCGGAATATTTTTATGTCAATGAATATTTATATTTCAATTGAATAAAATAATACTTTCAATACACATTTTTAAACTAATGAGGTATTTTAAGAACTTGATAAATAAAGAATAGAAAAAATTATTATATTTAGTCTCTTTATAACATATTTACACCCGCATCGGTGAGCAGGTATACGTACAAAGGTGTCATTCAAGCCTAATATGATTTGCCGATGACAAGACGGTCGAGATTCGATTCTCTGAGGTTGGTATTTCCTAAATCTATAACTCCTTTCCCTCTAAAGTCTACCTTCTTCATTCCTTCCCTCTCTTTTATTGTGTGGATAGTCCGGACAAATAGTAGGACGTGGTGCACACACAACAAAAAGGTTAAATGAGATATTGTGTTTGATAGAAAACAATTCTTACTTTCCTTTATTCGTCCTCGTTGCTCAGCGATAGTGAAAAACTTCTGGGATGAGGGTATTTTAAGGCCATACCAGGTGCTGAATATTAAATTAGTATTATATCTGTTTGCATTGGTACCCACATATTATCAGTCTTTGGCGATAAACCTGGATTTTACCCCCGAAAAATGGCTGCCCTAGAATGAAATAGTAGGCCTACAATATTTAAGTACTATACTGAAAAAAATACACCGTGTTTTTATGGACTTCTTTACACCTATTCGTTCTTAACTTTCTTCTAAAAATAGTTTAAAAAAAATACAAATAAGTATATTCATCTTGTTTTAAGTAGTACGTTTATTGCCAACTCTAATAACATATCAAAAGGGTTTGAAATGAAGAGGGTAGTTTAAGGAAAGCTCATCTTCATTGGAGCAGATGGAAAAAACCATTTACAATGCACCCGGCAGGAATTCGAACCCCAATATCTACAGTATATGATCAGTGACATTGTTTATTGTGTCCTAACATCCTGAACTGCGTGGCTGAAATAAAAAACAAACCTTTTCATAAATATAAATGTGCAGAAGATATATATATATATATA
>CABFWB010000118.1:399449-416625 GCA_902151455.1 Timema bartmani | reverse complement strand
AGCAATGATCTATCTCCATTTTAGACTCAATAGTCAATATTTACATTTTTTATTGGTCAAAATGTATAAATGAATAATTAAATATCAATGCGATGACTTGAAGATCTGCAACACCTTATAAAATGTTAAAATTTTAACCAGAAATCGAAATTTTAATACGAAGTGTTGACCCTTGTGGAAGACATTAAACTATTTGAAAAGCTCTTAGGTGAACAAAGATGCGCCTCTTTTCTCATTGATTATATATCATTGTATATTATTTTATGCATGTTCTTATGTGGAGTGGTGATAATACAATGTACATTAATCCGTTCAGAAATCTTACGAGTTTATAGAAAGAGAGAGAAAGTCTGTGCGGTGTGCCGTACCATTTATTACTATATTACTAGTGTTATTTTATAGGTATTAATTTATCAAAAGTTAACGCTAAATATCACATGACTTGACGTATGATTACGTGAAAGTGTCTTTATTAACTACTTTTTTTAGCTGTCAGATTTATCACTTCGTAAGTAAATTGGGGTATAGAGAAACTATGCCTTCACTAAAATTATCACTGGTTTATTTATCCTGCGCGCTGTGATAATACGAAGCAAAGGTTTTGAATGATAAAAGATAAGAAGTTATCTGGACTGTGAATGGTGAGGTAAGGTGAAACGTGCGTGTTGCTTACAATTGGGTCTCATGTCTTTTCTACTCTCTCAAGATCGCGTGTGGAACTTGAGAAAGAGAGAAGGAAGAGGAGGGTGGGGGTAGAGTGGAGGCTGTGGTAATTTTCCACTGTCTTCTTCACTCTCCAGTCCATCCTCTGGTTGGTCAGACTGTGTGTGTGTGTGTGTTGGTGGAGGAGTCCTTATAATCTTGAATCTGGCACTTCCCTGGAGACAATCTCAGACCCGGGCTACCATTCATTCATTCATACGTTCGAAGGAGAAAACGGGGCCCCACCCGATATGTCGATAATTTTCGGAGAAATTCTTTCGCGTGCCCATAAGATTCTTTTTTAGCACCGCGTATTATTATTACCTGTTTAGGTTATACGCCTATGTAGGCCTACTAATTCACACCAATGATATAGGGATGAGGAAGGTTGAATGAAGAATAAATATATCCGCACTTGCGTGGAGGGAGAGTGAAAAACAATTTTGGCGTCCATTAATGAACAAGGAGGATTTTTCCATCACCTAAGTACACGTCAAATTTATTGCACGCATAAAAATATGTCCATATATAATAATAATAATAATAATAATAATAATAATAATAATAATAATAATTTATATACGTAGTAATTTGAAAATCTGCTTATGTTCACTAAATTCCAAGTCTTCAATAAAGGGCAATTTCCCTCCATTTCTCTTTACCTGATATAATTATAGCACAACTACGAAAAATAAATGGTACGCCACAATCGTATAGATTATTCTGGCTTAGAATAAAAATTAAAAAAGTCGGCTATCATTAAACTACCTTTAGATAAGTTTTCCTCGGAAAGAAATAAAAAATGATTTTGTCACTCATGTAAAACAATCTTCAGATATTAATTTAGAACAAAATTGTTAAACCATTTTTAGTAAAATCATACACATTTTTGAGAATAAGTCATCAGTGACCTTCCCTTAAATTAATTTCTACTGATAAAACAAACATACATTCTTATTTATTATGCAAAATACATCCCAGAACCCATTTTGAATAAAATCTATTAAGCCATTTTGGAGCAATCAAATTTTCAAAAATCAATTACCAGTATAACTACACTTAAATGATTCCCCCCTGCTCCCTTAAAAACAAGTAGGCCTATACAATGTTATTTATTATGAAAAAATACAACCCAGTTATTAATTTGATTAGATTATTGTTTGAACCATCTTGAAACATTTCAGATTTTCAAAAATCAGTTCTTATCAAACCACCCTTAATTTTAGAATTAAAGTTAAAATCACAATTTAACCTTGAAGTGTGATTGATTAGTGATTATAACATAAAAATATCACGTTTTCATAACGAAATCCATAAACCATCATAAGCTCGAGATAAAAAAAAAATATATTCACGATTACATTACTTTCTCTTTTTGAAGAATTAGCCGGCCTCGTGGTATAGTGGTCAGAGCCCCTGCCTGCTGATATATAGGTCCTGGGTTCGATTCCCGACTGGTAGCGGGAGATTTTCCTTGAAATTCCAATGGTCACCAAAGTTTGGCTAATTGGGATTAAGGTGGGGGATGTAGGGAACGCGAGAAAAAGTCAGTGTTCTTGCAATTTTTTTATATCAAAACTTTTTTTGGGCCAAAATAAATCAAATATTGCTTCAGTACAAAACAGAGTTTAGTTTTACTCACATGGTGACATCAATAGTTCTTGTATATCTGCCAGGGGTGTCCTGGAATTTAATTAAAACTTTTTCTCTTCATTAAGTTTCTCATCTAATACTACTAAGCTCATGACAGATATTCAACAACTGTTGAGGTGACCACGTGAAGAAAATTAAACTCTACATTTGTACTGAAGCAATATTTTTTTTATTTTGGCCAAAAAAAGTTTTGCTATATTAAACTGCTAAAACACTGGTGTTCCCTATATCCATACCTTAAGGCCCTTGGCCCTGTCGAGTGCAAGTCTAAAACCTATTTTGTGGGATGGTGGGCGGAATGACGAAAGGTGTGGCGTAGCTTCACAACCGACCAAAATATCCTTCCGCGCCAACAAGAACAGATGGATCACGGAAACCGTAGATGGCGCTAGCTACCGGACAGGTCTTGCGGAAAAATCATACGTTTGGAAATATCAGTTTTCTCGAGAACGAGTGAAATGTTTATGTTAATATTTTCAAACACCCCTTCTAAGATAATGCATCAATGTTTATCAACTATTACATTTTCTTATTTTTTGCTATAAAGCTGGCAGTTTTCTTTTGAAAAATGTCAATTTTATCGATATTTGATCACTCTTAAAATTATAGAGGCGGTTTGTATATAAAAGTATGACTTAATCAACATGCTTCTATTCTTAAACAAACCGTTTCCGAAAAGAAAATTGCAAAACAATAAAAATTCTTGAAGATAACAGTTTGTTCCCATGGCTCTCCATTTCCACGCTAAATGAAAAGGGCCATTCGGCTTAAGTTAGGTTAAGATCTTCATTTGCTCTAGCCTCTACCCTATCATGTTCATTATCACCCCCTCATCTCATAGGGACATGGAAACAGCCTCCAAGGAAAGGATGTATGATCATTACATTCGGGCGTCCCCTGGGCAATGGTGCAATAGTACTGGCTTAACCGACCTTGTGGTATAGGGATCAGTGCATCTGGTTATGAATCTATGGGTACGGGGCTCGATTCCCGGCTGGTACCATGGATATTTTTCTCGAAAGGGGAATTATTCCACTGGTAACCAGAGTTTGATTAGTTAAGCTTAAGTTATGTTTAAGATCATTACCGGCTCCACACCTTCGTAATCACTATCATCACATCTCATTGCGGGTACGACGTGTGTACAACCTTCATATGTGTATCCTGGGCAACGTTATGTGCCAAGAGAGCGGCTAAAGGTCTACACACACAGGTGACTGACCTCTCCTGGTCAAAGATGACATACGCTTTTTAAAAAACTAAAAAAAAATACTTACCAATTTAGACCAATCGGACGGAACGTTTGGGGCAGCCTTAGTAAGAAAAAGAGAGGTTTTTTTTGGGCCAACCAAAGAGAACGCTTGGGCCAAGGAGACACATTTCCCCACCTAGCCTAACCTAACCTAACCTCTGATGTTAAGGAACTTTAATAGCCACTGCACGTGTACATAACTATTGGCAAATATAAATTGTAAATAAAACTTTAAAAAAAACCTCAAGGTTGATGTTCCTTGTGATAGCGCTGTTCAATTCAAAAAATTATATTCCTTAAAAAAATAAGTACTGGCTAGTTCTTTAACAAATTGAGCTACAGATTGATGTAGCCCAGACACATTATTATTAGTATTATTATATTGTTATATGACGAAGCTACTATCTCAAGGGGTGGTGGTGCTCTCATCTCTGTCATTGATACTATTTCTGGTGTGGTCAGGAGAACTGACCTAGAGAATAATATGGAATGTGTCTGGATTGAGATCCCAACATTTGATCGCCAAAAACTGTTAATTGGGAACATATATCTTGCTCCCCAAATAACAGTCGAAGCATTTAACAATTACTTTATATTTCTTGAAGGTGTGTTGGCTAGCTACCCCTATAGAATAATACTACTCGGAGATTTTAACTGCCCCAAAATTGATTGGAATTATCATCATTCTCAGAACATTTCGCATTACTACATTAAATTAAAAGCTACTCAACTTCTCGCTTTGACTAATATATTGGGATTAGAACAACTCAATGAAGCTGATAACGACACTAACCTCCTTGACCTCGTTTTTGCTAATTTTCACCACCCCTCTATTACTCAAAGCTCTCAACCACTAGTCAATATTGATTTAGCTCATCCACCCTTATTGATTTCACTAGATGTACCTATTGCGACTAAAATTAATGACACCTCTAAAACATATATTGACTATGCACACGGTGACTACCTTAATCTCTACAATGACCTGGCTACTGCAGATTGGACTTGTGTTTATTCTACTACGGATGTTAATTTGGCTGTAGATAATTTTACCAAGTTAGTCCAAAGGAAAATCAAAATGAATATTCCTCAAATTAATATTCTTAATTCATCCAAATATCCTAATTGGTTTTCTTCTACACTCAAATACTATATTAGGAAAAAAAACCATTTTTTCAAAAAGTTTAAAATAACAAATAATAGTGTATTCTATTCACATTTTTCTCACTTTCGTAAATTAGTTAAAACTACTTTGATTATAGACAGAGCCAATTGGATGAACTCAATTGAAAATAGTATTAAATGCAAACCTAAAGATTTTTGGAAATTTGTTAAAAATAATCGTACGAATAAAGTTTTCCCATCCAACCTTGAAATTGATGGCAAATCTATAGCGGATCCTTTATTAATCGCTAATGAGTTTGGGACCTACTTTCATTCCGTTTATAATTCAGCTATTCCTGTTTTACCCTGCCCCGTTATTGAAACTAGCGCGCCCTTGTATCCATGCCACATTACACCCTTGGATGTTGCTAATGCTATTAAAAAATTGAGTTCTTCTAGATGTGCCGGGACAGATGGAATTCCAAGTTTTATTGTTAAAGGCTGTGCCAGCATTTTCAGCCCTTTGTTAGCCTATATCTTTAACATTAGCCTGTCAAATGAAACTTTTCCTCGTACATGGAAACAATCTGTTGTCATACCTATCTATAAAAAGGGGGTAAAAACAAATGTTTGTAATTATAGACCAATTTCTCTCTTAAACACTTTCTCCAAAGTATTCGAGAAAATCATACATGAGCATACTTTTCACCACCTTAAAAATAAATTTTCAGATAATCAACATGGCTTTATAAAAAATAAATCTACTGTAACTAATTTAGTAGAATTTCTTGGGCATGTTGCCCCTCAAGTCTCTGCCCAAGGTCAGGTTGATGCTATTTATTTTGACCAAAGTAAGGCATTTGACTTATGTCAGCATAATATTATTCTCGCTAAACTTGGTAATTTTGGACTTTCTCACTCATATGTAAATTGGTTCAGCAGTTATTTGCATGAAAGATCATTCATTATTAAAATTGATTCACACAGCTCAAATACATTTTTAGCACCCTGTGGCATACCACAGGGGTCTAATTTAGGTCCTCTTCTCTTTAATGTGTTTATTGATGACATTGGTAAATATTTGAACTCTTCTAGTTATTTACTCTTTGCTGATGATGTAAAATTATTTAAAACTATCAATTCAATTGCAGATTGTATAGATTTACAAAATGATGTAAATGGTATTCTACAATGGTCTTTGGAAAATGGAATGTCTATCAATAAATCTAAGACCAAATCTATATCTTTCACTAGGAAAACTAATCCTTTCTTTTTTACTTATAAATTGGGCAGTGATAACATAGTTCGCACCCTTTGTATTAATGATCTTGGTGTCCTCCTGGATAACAAACTTTATTTCCACTATCATGTTGACCATGTCATTTCCCAGTCATTGAAACTACTTGGGCTTATTAAATTTATTACTTCATCATTTAAGAAAGTTGACTGTTTTTTATGTCTGTATTATGCCCTGGTTAGATCTAAGTTAGAATATGCTACTGTTGCTTGGAATTCCATTACCTTAACTGACTCTCTTAGGTTAGAAAACGTTCAAAGAAAATTTGTTGCTGCATGCTATGATAAATACTTTAGTAACCGGATTTATTATGATTATGATAGAATTCGAAACCTATTAGGGCTCCAAACTCTCTTCTCGCGTAGACTTTATTGTGATGCCCTTTTTGTTTTTAATATTTTCAATAACATAATTTCTTGCAAATTTGCCCTTGATCATGTAGGCGTTCTTATCCCTTCTCGGGCTTCTCGTAATCAAAAATTATTTTTTCTTAATAGCTCTTACAAGGTAAGCCCTATAGGTCGTTGTATCCATAGTGCCAATTCTAGATTTGTCGAATTCGACTTTTACCATAAAAGGAAAGCTAAACTCAGAGAGTTATTTAAGGATATCCCATATCAATAATTTATCTTGTAGAGGTTCTGCCTATATTATTTAATACTATTTAAGTTTACATTGTTTAAGTTTACAATATTCTGATCTATTTTTTGCATAATGTTACTGCTTTTAACCACTATTTGGTTATTTATTTTTAAGGTTACTTTTTATTCTTATCATTATTAACTACTTTTTTGTCTCGTGGTTGTTTATCGGTATATGGCATTATTTGGCCATTTTTTGTCTATCATGTTTTCTTATGTAAATGTATGTATTGTAGGGTATGTACTTGTGTGCTTTTCAGTGCTGGCCTGTTATAGGTCTTACGACTGTTGGTCGGCACTATAATAAAGGAAATTGAAATTGAAATTGAAATTATTATTATTATTTATTATTATTATTATGGATAAGTAAAATCAACCACACTGAAAGAATGTTGGTTCTGTGTCCCCTTATTTGTGTAACTGAGCTATGTAATGTCAATTAAAACATTAATTACCTTTTACAAGCAGATAAGATGACAGCTATAATAAGCCGGTAAATTTCCCCAAGTGCCAATCCATCATTCAGGAGAGATTATAATGTGAAGGCAGTAAATAATGACTAATCGAGTCTGCCTGTCCTATTGTTTGAAGATGTTATCTTGGTAGAAGGTGAGTAATCCTTAGATAACACCACTAGATCTGGTTTACACCCTCTTATCTCGCTCGACATTACCAGTTCTTGCGCGGGGAAGGTGTTCGAATGGAACCAGCTCAAGTGACTTCTTCACTCGTGTACAAGGCAGAGGAGAAAACATGAGAGAGCTGGGATTTTAAAACAATACTATTTTAATTGTTTTACTGTGGGAACTTAACCCCATTCAGAAACAGCATTTTCCGTATTTTATGCTAGTTAGGACAAACTTTGGCATCATATATTTGTACTTTTTTGTGTGTGTGTGTTTCGAAATGTAAAATAGGAGATTTTCCGATTGGTTTTGTTTGTGACACTTTTTTTTTATTTCATGATATGTTTTATTGACAGTGAAAAATAAATGTATTTATAAAATATAACATGTAAAATTACTTATTCTATGGCACTAGGAACGCGAAAGTTCATTGGCGCACTTACAAAAGTATGCCACCTACTCTATCTTGAGCTCGCTCTATCCAGTCCACCTCATGACACCCAATATCTTTCAGGTCCATGTTATCCTCATATCTGCGTCTAGGTATTCCCACTGGTCTCTTCTCATTGGGTTTGCCAGTTAACACCCTGAACAAGTTTCTAGATTCTACAATTTGCGCTGCATATCCCACCCAGCGTAATCTACGAGACTTGATTATCCTAACAATGTCTTGTGATGAGTACATAGTATGTAACTCATCACTATGTAACTTCCTCCACTTCCCAGTTACCTCATCCCTTTTTGGACCAAATATCTTTCTAAGCATCTTGTTTTTGAAAATCCTAAATTTGTTTTTGTCATGCAAGGTAAGAGCCCACGTTTCACACCTCATAAAGAACAACCGGTAAAATTATTGTTTGGTATATTCTGAGTTTTATTATATTCCTTGAAAGCAGGAGAGATGTCAAAAACTTATTGACCGACTAATAGCATGCATTTCCTGACTGTGATCTTTTCCTAATTTCTACTCTAATATTATTATTGCTAGTTAAAAATATTTCCTTAATATTTATACTCATTAATCATGTCAAATGATATAATTTCGAATTAATCTCTAAATTATTGTCCTCAATCTGTGTTCTATGATTGATAATATACGTAGTTTTTCAGCGTTCACTTCCAAGCCTATTTCCTTGCTAGCCTATAGTAAATTATCAGAATTTCTTGCTACAGATTCCTTACTACTGCCCAACAAATCTAAATCATCTATGTATCCTAATAGCTGCAATGTACCGTTTAATGAAACCGGCCCCGTGGTGTAGTGGTCAGTGTATGGCTACGAGCTTAGTGGCCCCGGGTTCTATTCCCGGCTGGTACCTTGGGTGATTTTTCCAAAACAGTTGCCAGGGCTTGGTTAGTTAGGTAAAATGTTTCCACTGGTTCCACACCCTCATACTCATTATCACCATCACCTAATCACATCGGGACATGGAAAGAGTCTCCACGGAAAGGATTTACGGTCAGTACATTCGGGCTTCCATGGGCCACGGTATATTAGTACTGCCTAAACTTTCCACAAACTGGGCTACAAATGATGTAGCCCAAACGCTCGTTTAATGTTAATCCTTTCCTATTCTCTTGTAAAAGTACCAAATAGTTTCATCATTGCTTGCACTACTTTATTCTTACATTAAATACAATAGCCCCATGGCTTCTTTGGTGCTGACTGACAGCTGACGGCTTTGAAAAGCTATCAGACCAAATTATGTATCCCTACGCCGAACCATATGATCTGCAAAAAACATGTGTTTAGTAGCTGTCACTTCTGACAGTTAAAATGTAGGTATATACCTAAATGTGGACTGTCAGAAGTCAGCTGTGAACTGTCAGTCAGCACCAAAGAAGCCATGGGGCTACTGTAGCTAGAACTGACACTAGAAAACACGTAAAAAAATCTATATTCTTTGTTAAGAAGGAAGGATTTCTGTTTTGTGTCTATGAGTGTACACTCGTTCGGATTTTTATCATTTTGTTCAAAGAACCCTATTTTTAAGTCGGCTAGGTTGACTCATGTCCACGTGCAACATCCCAGATGCGGATAGCCGGATCGGACAGACGCACAGTACCGTGACGTGAGCTATCGACTGGCTGCAGTTCGTAGCTTTGGTGAGCCTAGCAACAGTGCAGCCAGCCTTCACCCTCCTCCCTCCCTCCCTTACTAACCCCCCTTATCTTTCCTCTTTCTCCCCTCGACATCCCTCTCTATTTCAGGGGTGGAAGACACGCCACTCTCCAGCATGGGTGTGTATAGTAGGATTTTGGTAAAAATACACTTTTGGGAAAATACTAACTTTTTTTTGCTACTAACATTGATAACATTTTACTGCCGTAATTACATTAATTTGCAGACTGTGTATTGATATTAATTAATCGTTATATTGATACGACAGAGTACCTCTATTAGATATCAGGAACTAATAAAACAATGAGAAGAATGTATTTTAAGGAAATGCACCAGGGATCGTGTGGACAAGATGAGAAACCACAACACGGTAAATATTATCTTCATTGTACTCTGTTGGGGGTCCGATATCTTATCTTAGTAAGTATCGTGACTGCTTAAGATCCCGGGTTCGATATCTGGTATGGCCGAACATTTTTTCATGGGTGCAATGTGGGTTTCCCCTTTCACGGTAATGTGCTACCGGCCGGGGGGCTGGGTGTGGTGTCTGTACTATATTTAAGTTAGTTTATAAGAGTCATGTGCTGATATAATCAGTTGGTTTAGAAAGTGCACTCTAAACACCTCAAATAAAAAATCTCTCAGATCGAATCCCGGTCTCCCAGTTCAAGGTCGGGAAAAACCCTATTGTTAGGTGGGGTGGTAGGGAGCACCAGTTTAGTGCATTAATTTTGCAGTTTTTATAGCATAAACATTTTTTGGCCAAAATAGATCAAATATTTATTCTATAGAAACATAGAGTTTAGCTTTCTGCACATGCTAATCTCAAGAGTTCTTGAATATCTCTCATGAGCATAGCGGCATTTGGTGACAAACTTTTTAAATGCAGAGAAAAAGTTGTCACTAAATTTCAGGACACCCTTGACAGATATTAAAGAACTGTTGAGATTAGCATGTGCGGAAAACTAAACTCTATGATTCTATAGAAGAAATATTTGATTTATTTTGGCCAAATAAATGTTTATGCTATAAAACTTCGAAAATACTACCCTAAACTCACGCTCACTACCACCCCATCTTAAGGAAAATAATTCGCATATGTAAGTGCTCCCCAAACTCTCTCCAGTCGCGTTGGGGAGACCGGGGATGGTTGTCACACTTTTTCTATCTAAATTTTTTTTTTAATTTTTATGGTAAGTTATAACTCAGTTTTCTTAACTGTATTAGAAAATTGGAAGTTTTGGGCAGCTTAGGAAAAAATATTGTTGTTCTAGAATAATTATAAATTCATGAAATTTGAGTCCAAAATATTTTTGCAGAGTGTGACAACTTACCCCACTCCGGGGATGGTTGTCTCAAGCATCGGGGTTGGTTGTCCCAGCTCTTTTAAATGCATAAAATTGCATTTTACAAACACTCGCTGCAACTACGACCTTTTATAATACCACACTGACTACTATAATCCCTTTCATAACCCTAAAATAAGGAAAGGATTTATTAAATTGTATGTTAAATTGATGCAGTATCACGGGAGAAAAACACATTTTATTACAAAGACTGTTATTATGCCCTAAAATATCAAAATTCTAGATCATATTAAAAATTAAATCCTCATCCTGAGGGATTTGCTGTACCCTGCGAACCAACTGGGCCATTTATAACAAAATGGTTTCTATAGTTAACCCGTGGAAATATAAAAAAAAGGTGGGATATGATTACCAATTGCGGACACAGCACACGCCATCGTCACAAGAGAACCTCTCTCAGCTGACACGATACTGTCAATTTGCCTATGTCCTCGCCGAGCTACCACTTTGTCAGGAGTTTGGACTGTAGTCACGCCAGTCTCATCCATATTCCATATTTTATGGGCCTGGAACTTATGTCGCGTCATTACTTCTGTCAAGTTGTTGAAAAATGAATCCACATTCGTTTTATTAAAACTAGAAGCTCTAGCCAAACTGGTTGCCTCAGGTTTTCTAATGGACAATGTTGGGTTTCGCTTCAAAAAACTAGAAAACCAATCGACCCCAGCAATTTTTTTTTTCAGTCCATGATTGCGGCATTTTAATTTCATTAGCTACAGCAACTTCATAAGCAAGATTTCTTACTTCTTTAGGAGATAGCCCGAAGTAAATGTCTGAAGCTTGAATTACATAGGCTAATAGCTCCTTTTCCTGCAATTCACTGAACACCTGACGATTTTTTTGATAACCAACAGGAATTGATGGGACAGTCAATTGGTCGTCATTTAATTCACTTGGGGATATCTTTTTGCAGTATCGAGCAAGGGTTCGATAGTTAATGTGAAATTCGTTTGCAGCTTGTCTGATAGATTTGTGGTCTCGAAAAACACATCTCACTGCTCTTAATATAACACCAGGAAGGGTTTCACCACGCTCAGTTTTTTTCTTGAAAGCCCGAACCATTTTCCATGTGCCAGAATCTGTAAGGATAAAACACCAAACTCAGATGGGGTTGGTTGTCACATGGGACAATCAGCCCCCGCCTACTTGAGACAACTTGCCCCATCCCGCCATTTTGTGTAAAATAATTCGTGGAGACTAAACATAACATCTTGACTTAAAAATTAACACCGCAATCTTTGCATAAATATGTGCGTTCAAACCGTGTTAAATGTCGCAAGAGAAGTAAACTCTGACAAATATACAAAAAATAAAAAGTAGGGTCAAAAAAGTTTACTCACCGACTGAATTTGTGAAAAATTATCTGTAGCGGACGAACAACTGACAACACTCTCGTGCCACCAACAGCAACTAACCAAGAAATATGGCAGCTAACTACACTATATAGCCGGAACACGTGTGCCGTCTAGCGGCCGAGCAATAGACTTTGTGACAACCAACCCATGTGACAATCATCCCCGGTCTCCCCTACTCTTTCCAGTTCCATGGCCTAACCAACAAGTTCCTTCCGACTTTTCATCAAATAAAAAAAAATTAATACCGGTTATATCGTATAGCTTAAATTTTAATAAAGCTTTAGTGGTGAGGGATTGTCCTAAAATTAAGAGTTTTTTCGGGGGATGGGGAGGTGTTTCAATGTTTTCTTACTTTTCCTTACGGAAGGGAAAGAGGGGGCGGGGGGTGTCAAAATCCATCTTACGGCAGTTAAAAAAAAGTACATCGTCCATCCCTAGCTTGAGATAGTTCTATCCAGTCCACCTCATTACACCCTCTATTTCAGGTCCATTCTAATGGTATCCTCCCATCTGCGTCTAGGTATTCCCAATGGTCTCTTCCCATTGGGTTTACCACTCAATACCCTGAACGAGGTCCTAGATTCTCCCATTCACGCTACATGTCCTGCCCACCGTAATTTACGAGACTTGATTATCTTAACAATATATTGTGATGAGTACAAGGTATGTAATCCATAATTATGTAACCTCCTTCACTACCCAGTAGCCTCATCCATTTTTGGACCAAATATCTCACTAAGCACCTTGTTTTCGAACATCCTAACTTCTTTTCTTCATGTAAGTTAAGAGACCATGTTTCACATCCATAAAAACAACTGGTAAAATTTATTGTTTTGTATATTCTGAGTTTTACATTCCTTGAAACCAGGCGAGTTGTCAACAACTTAATGACCGAGTAATAGCATGCGTTTCCCCAAATGTTAAAATATTTAATTCGAGGATTACCAAGCCTGGTTTATTTAATGGGCATTTACTGTAAAGTGTGCAAGGTACTACTTAACAATATCGCACAACGTTAAGATTTAGAAGGCCTAGTGGTTGTTCAATGTTTTTTTTAATCATAAATCGAACTTTTAACCTTTCGTATATGTTATATTTAGTTTCCATTGATCTGATATCGGGGGTTGCGTTGCCACCTTCCTTAGATTTATCACATTAGACTTGTTTCGCGTTACACCATATTATTATTACATTTCTTGCGATAGTTGAAAAATAAACTAACATAATTTTTCAGGTCCCAACTATGAGATTACCCGCTTCGGTGGCCGAATGGTCTAAGGCGTCACTCTCGCAATAGACTATAGACTGCTGATTACGGGGAGATCGAGTTTCGAATCTCATTCGCGTCTACTGAGGGTGGTTTTTCCAAAAAATTGTTTTCCTCTCGCCCTCCACGAAAATGTGGTTACACTTCTTATAACTAGAACCTCCCTAATCCCTAAAGCCATAAGCATAATTAGTACATAAGTGTATAAGCTGAACGGGTACTAAGCCTATTTAATACGTGGTGTTAAAAAAATTCCACCCCTAAAAATGTATATTTTATTAGCTGTTGTGTCGATGAGAGCTCTTAAAGTTGTGTTCAAGTGACCATTAATTAGTGTAATTTAAAAAATATACAAATTGTAACCTAAATATAGTACTTTTTATTTAAAATCCATCCCTTCGTGTGTATTAACTACGCTAATATGTTAGGGATGAGGAAGGTTGAATTTAAGATGTAGCATACCTGCATCTGCTTGAAGGTAGAGTGGAAAACAATTTAGGAAAAAACACCTTCAATACACCTGACCGAGATTTAAACCCCGATCTCCCTGTCATCGGCAGTCTAGTCTACCGCGAGATTGGCCACCAAAGTGGGTCAGCAAAAAAGTTGACTTGGTTTTAATTTTCAACTGGAAACAACTCACTAAGAATAAGCTAGACATTATTAAAACACTATTTATAATGTATAAACAAATAAAAATTTTAAAAAAAACTGCTGTCCTTGATTTAGACCTCGATTGTCTAATGTTATATTACAAATAATATTTCATCTCATTGTTATCATTCTTTTGAGTAAATAGCTTAAGTCGATACAATACCGGGGGTGTTGTTTCTAGGTCGAATCTCAGCTCCAGCGAGTTGTTCTGGTGTGCTAAGCGCTGACTCGAGTCATCGGGAATAGGTTCGAGTCTTGGCTGGGAGAATTGGTTGTGACTTTCCATATTGTATATTTCACTTTGGTTTCCCCTCATCTCTCCAGGCTAATATTCTTGCACGTCCTTAAAATTAACCTACCTCATCCTATTTACTTTTATTGATGAAAGTTGCGAATAGTCCAAAGCGCCAATAAGACGCGTTGCAGTAGAATTAATCTCACTTCGGAATATTAAAAATTATGTTTTTAATGGTTTTAGTTCATTCGTGGAAAACCATTTAGTAAATAAAAACCTCATTACACAATGGCGTGATTTGAACCTCGACTTTTCCCTCACCGGTAGATCGTAAAAGACGAGACTGATGCCTTGTCCGTGTCCCCATTGGTGCGGATGACACAAGAGTTATTTAACTGCCTTATTTATGGCTAAGGCATGTATAGGGCTGATTTAGTGAAAGTGCATCCGTATCAACTTGGAGAAAGTATAGAAAAATAACAGTGATTAATTAAATGGGGGGAAATCACCCACATTACACCCGGACGAGATTCGAATTTAGACCTCTTGATTATTGGCACGAAAAATACCCTATGTTATCTTAATACGGTACACTCCGTACTACATTATCAGGTGGTTATATGCGCTGTAGCATAGGTGGGTTGGGTGTTTGTGTGTGTGTATAAATATAAATAGATCCATATGTATAAATAAATATATACATAGGGTGTACCTTAATACCAGTTTAACGGTAGACAGGAGACCCAAACACATGAAAAATGTACACATATACATTTGTTCCATTTGACCTTGTTTCCGAGCTAGTACTCCAGTAATGTGGAGCTGCTAAACATTATAGGAAGTACTCAAAATGGCCACCTCCGGCTAGAGTGCAAGCCTGCAATCGTCTTGTCGTAGAATGCCACACACTCTTCAAAATACCAGGCGTTTGGAATAACCAGGAATAAGTCAAATGGGACACAAGTTTTCATATGAACATTTTTCATAGTTTTTGTATCTCCTGTCTACCCCTGAAGTGGGTTCCACATATTATGGTACGTCCTATACATACAGACTTAACCCAGAGAACCAACTCTAGGTTAACTGAATCGTATCTCCTCATATCGTGATTTACGCATGCATAAAGATAATATATTTTTTGTGTCACTAGATAGTAAATGTATCTTAATAAACGTTTAGTATTAAAAAGGTAAAAAATATTTCCTTTGTCGAACCACATGTGGTAAGGTAGTCATTTAAATACCATACATTTCCTTTGGGTGTAACTAACTGTCGTATATTTAAATCATAAAGAGTTGAAAATGTGGTGCATGAAAGTCACCTCGAGTTGTATTAACATTCCAATGTGTTGAAAGTCTTTATTTCTTTCTGTCACTTGTTGAGAGTCAAGGCTGAACTACAAATAAACATCCCACTTAAGTCATAAACGAAACCGTTAGTGCCAAAATCCACTTGGCACATATCTAATCGCGGAAAGCGTCTTTTCCGCATACACTCAATCCTGATATTACTGTCTGTTTAAAAAAATAACTGTTATTACTTGGTTGAGCAATCTATTTTGTGAGTCACTGTTCTAGAATCTTCGATGAATATTGTACATCCCTAGCATTTCGATTTAGCTCTTTTCTCACACATTGCAGTCTTCCTCGATAAAATGAACTCAACTGCTCAAACTTCTATTATTATTATTATTATTATTATTATTTCTTTTTTTAAAGACCAGACTAATAATATATAGGCCTACATGTTTATAAAACGATGTTTCGTTTGAAATTCATCATGACGTCAAAAAAAAGTAAAATATTATTTCCTTGTGCAGTTGTTCGTTGGTTTGTGTGTACACTCCGTTAAAACTGAAAGACGCGCTTCGGTGGCCTCGTGGTCTAAGGCGCTACTCTCACAGTAAACTAGACTGCCGATGACGGGGAGATTGAGGTTTAAATCCCGATCGGGTGTACTGTGGGTGGTGTTTCCAAAATTATTTCTCGCTCTGCCTCTGTGCAAATGTGGGTACACTTTCTCTAAATATAACCTTCCTGATTCCTAAAACCATTAGTATAATTAGAACATAAGCGTATTAACTGAACGGATAGTAAAACGCGCTGCTTAAAAAAAACACCGAAAGGTAGTGAAAATTGGAAATTCATGTTGCCACAATGGCGGAGAAAAAATATTAACAATTATTGTATTTACATTCTTAGCCCGTTTAATTAAGGATGTAAATATTATACAGTAATCTATAAGGAAGTATTATTGGAAGATTTTGATAACTTTTTAGATAAACTTTATAATTAATAAATAAAATGATACATATTTATTGAATGCCAAATTTGACTGACTTTTAAGCAATGTTGGTGGTCAAAAGTGGACTTCCTATAAAAATCAAGGTACAACTTAAAAGATAGGGCCATCATGTAGCTAGACAAGAAAATACTGCTGCCTTCCAGGGTAAGCATATTGCACGTAAACAATCCACAGGCTGCAAATCGCAAACAAATTGACCCCAATATTTTTGTATTCGTTTCGTCTAGTACGTATCAGAATTGATCCCTAGTGAAATTCATTACTGACATCCCAGTCCTTTGATAGTTATAAGAAAATAATATTTATTTTAATCATAATCTTTGGGTTATTTGACGTCATAAGATTCCTTCTAGCTGTTATTTAAGAGCAACAAATTATTTCAAAAATATATAATTTTTTTTTATTTTGACTTTTTTTTTCTTCTGGCGATCGGTTCACAAATTAACAGAATATTTTTCGTCAAACTAGAAACTAGTTTCATAAAACTTGAAGTCGGTTGAGCTGAGCTAAACAAAATGTTTTTCCCCTTGTAATAATTTTTTACTTAAAATTTTATTTTAATCTTTTGTCCAGCGGATCTCAAAAAAAAAAAAAAAA
>CABFWB010000118.1:381593-399362 GCA_902151455.1 Timema bartmani | reverse complement strand
CAAAAAAAAAAAAAATCCCATTTATCTTCAAGCAATATAATCCTAAGTAAAAAATCGTTTGGCAACAAAAAAAAGTTCTGTATGAAATGTTTTAGTTATTAATTGCTAAATTCTAGAAATACACACAATTAAAGCAACAAAAGTTGTGTGTACTTTTGGTTTTACCAAGAAAAGGAGAACTCGGACTGTGTAACTAAATCACCGAATGCAACCCGGCAGGTAGAGAGAGCGACTCCTTGCAGTATCACTGTAGTAAAATATTCGACAGGAGAGAGTGTCACACATTGGTCTCGAGTCCTAGGGGATGAGTGGTTGATCACGATAGAAGCGTGGGGGGGATTGTTACTGAGCCAACCTACTCGGGAAGAACACGATGGGTCTACTCCCATGAGAAATCACGGTAAAAATATACCCTTCCTTCGCTGTTAGGGCTGTTTAGTTGGTTCAGAAATAAAATGCTGATGTAACTCTCTGCCTGTTCTAAACTGCACCGCGTGTGTTTCGAAGAGGTGGAAGATAGAGGGGGAAGATGAAGACAAGCAAGAGAGGAAGAGCATGAGAAAGAGAGAAATTAAAGCGAGTGGCGAATAGGACAGAGGTAGACTCGGCAGTGGCGGCTCTTGGAGGGGGGGCAAAAAGTTCGTCCCTGTGACTAGGGGCCGTGTATATAGTCGAGATTTGGAGGTTAACCAATCGCCCATTCGATCTGATTTGTTTGAATTCGTATACCAGAAGATTTGGTGGCAACCGAGGTTATTCGATATTAAGTGGTTAAAGTGGTTGACTACAACTCTAAGGTATATTGGTTCGATTTCAGGTGGCGATGGAGAATATATTATGATAATATTATGTATAGGTCTAAACAGGTTCGTCTTGTTATCAGTTTAGTAAATATATAAGGGCTAGGACTGAGTGTATAATCTTGGGTTGTTAGCTTTTAACTTGGCTTCTAATATGATCTCTGTATTTAGAAAGTTTATATTTATTTATTTTTGTACTGCAAATGTACCCATATTTATGTGGATAAACAGGTTAAAACTATTTAGTGAAAAAAAAACACCCTCAGTACACCTTAGACGGTTTAGAGAGTTAGACCATGCGCCCAACGAAGCGGGTAAAGTTTACATCAAATACCCCAAAAATAATGACTATGGCTAACAACGGATCACTTTTGTGCTTTTTGAAATGGTCTCTACTACTGTTCACTCCCTTTTGTAGCTGTTTACATAAAGGCAATAGACGTACATGCACTCACAACTGGGTCTTTTGTAGCAATGTTTGTGGTTAGTCAAACGTATAGTGAGGAGTGGAGGAATTTTCAAGTAAAACACGAAAATATCAAAAATTTTTACTTTGTCACCCGCCTTCAAAGAACAGTTTCTATTAATCTCGTTTGCGTTGCTATTTGTGCCTACAGTAGCCCCATGATTTCTTTGGTGCTGACTGACAGCTCACAGCTGACTTCTGACAGTCAACATTTAGGTATATACCTACATTTTGACTGTCAGAAGTGACAGCTGTTAAACACATGGTTTTTGCAGATCATATGGTTCGGTGTAGGGATACATAATTTGGTCTGGTAACTTTTCAAAGCCGTCAGCTGTCAGTCAGCACCAAAAAAGTCATGGGGCTACTGTACTTACATACATCCACTGCTGTTTCTAGCCTCTGGCCTTGGTGCAGTTTTTTTTATTCAACCCATTGCTATTTGTGATATCATCTTTAAATGAAACCTTAGAAATAAATTTATCTATTCTTTTAGTTTAGAACGTTGGAAAATAAAGCTATTATTTTCATTAAGGGTATTCAACGTGCATTTTCTTAACCAACTAGTTATACTGGCACACGGCCTAAAAACTAACTTAACTCTAGAATATAAACAAGATCCAGTTCATCAGCCGTCAATCATCATTGTGATAATTTTTTTTCGGACATGCCGGGAATTTAAATTGAGACCCGATAGCCAATAGGTATTTTGAGCTGTTGGTCGCTAATGGAAGAAGGTCATGTGTCTTAAAATAAATTTATCATCTGCAAGAACATACATTCTCGACGAGATAACTTAATATTAGTAATAATATGATATTTACTAGAGCTATTGCCTGAGAAGCTCATTTCTGCCCTTAGGGTTGTGCAAACGATGCGGCTGCAAAAGGCCCCGTGATTTGGAGGGCCCCCGCGCTTGATTAGTTGACAGAGTGAAAAAAATAACTTGTGGTGGGACATTTTTAATTGCGCGATGTATAGGCGATCTAGCAAATATTGTCAGAATGTAAAAACAAATTTAAACATAATCACGTGGTATGATTTATTGAACGAGTTATTCGAATTCTCCACCGATTTGCATCTGTCAGGCTGGCTGTGCTGGGTGTATCTCACAATTACTTTTGAACGCATTAACCGATTTAATTCAAACTTGGCACAGTTGTTCTTTGTATATTTATACAAATAAAGTTCGTTGGGCAAGAAATTATAACCAAGGATTGGAGAGAAATCAACCCTTATATGTATTTTAAAAAACATGACTGCAAGCATTAATTATTAAATGTATTTGCCTTTAAGGGCATTTCCAAATAACTTATACAGCTGAAAATTGGTATATAGGTGTAAACTACTATAATAACATTAAATAAAAATTAAGTTTTTAATTTTTTTGGGGGGGGGAGGGTAGGAGGAGGTAATGAGGCAGATAGTTCGGGGCTCCTCAAATGAAGTTCACCCACGTCTGCTAAGGGCTTGCCGGGTCGGATAGGCTGTATAAATGTTCTCACTTCCACTGAACATTATTTGATACGCAGATTGTGTCCTTATTCTTAGACCCGAATATTATAAAGTTTCCCAGCCGATTGTCGACAGCCAACCAGCCATCTGTTGCTTGTTTTTTGGTGTGCTAGTTTTAGGACTGTTTTTACACGCGTCATTTGTTTGACGTCTATGAAGCATGTCTGGATGTTGCTTTGGGGTTATCCATAAACCACGTAACGCTGTTGATAGAAGGGAAAACTCTAATGTTTATTTGGTGTTACATGGAGGGAGGGTGGGTATATGACAGTGTTACATAACACAGAACCTATACTTAAATTATATTGTTGAAAAAACAATGTTACTTTTCATAGATAAAACTAATAAAGTATTGTTATTAAATTCTTTGAAATTATCTATATTCAAGATTTAAAATTTATTCTAAATAGTAATATTAAATCTGAGTCACACTTTTAGTGTCACAAAATATTTATTGTGAAATAATGACATTTACTCTCGATGTGAAAAGCTACGTAACAGAGGGATGAGGGGTCGGGGCACCTTGACCTGAAATAATTTTTAGTTAAAATAATTAATATTAAAATCCTAATAAAATATTCTGTTCACGGCGGTGTACAAACTGATTTTACAAATTAAAGAATGATTTAATGTGAATTATCAATTACGTGGCAGATTCCTCTAAAAAAAGACTAAATGTCTAGTTGGTGTTACATGACAGGAATATCGGGGTTCATTTCCCGGTTAGGTGTATTGAGGTTGGTTTTCCTAAATAATTATTCACTCTCCCGCCACGAAAATGCTGGTAAAAATCCTCTAAATTCAACCTTCCTCATCCCTAACACATTTGCATGATTAGTACATAGGCGTATAACTCGAGCAGGTATACTCCATTCACGGTAGGAATTACTCTCTGAAAGGTCTTTTTTCCTACCAATATACTACTATATAATAGCTTTCTGGTAGGGAAAAAGGCCTTTCAGAGAACAATTCCTACGGTGAACAGACTTTAGTAAGACGCTGTGCTTGGGGAAAAAAAAGATGGGATGGAAGGTAACTTGGTTTAAGGTACGCATTTTTTCAGTTTCTCTGACAAACAACCTCTTTTTTTTTTTCCAAAATAAATCAAATATTGCTCCAGTAGATAAGTTTAGTTTAATTTTCTACACATTGTAATCTCAACAGTTCATGGGCATCGTGGAGTTTTAACAGTACTTTTACTCTTCATTTAAAAAGTTTCTGGTCAAATGTTGCGTTAAGGGGGCGGCCAGACTGGGCGAGCACGCGAGCGACTAAAATATAAAATATAACACATTGGTTGTAATGAGAGGTAGCCAGACTGGAGCGAGCGACTGAGCGCGCGCGCTTGAAAGGTAGAACTAGTTCTATTTTTCAAGCGCGCGCGCGCGCTTGACTCGGTACAGTCTAGTTTACAGGCGCTAGGCAATATTATTGTATGCTGGTTCATTGAGTGCTAGGAAAACTTCTCATTTTGATTTATTACTATCGATAGGTTTAGCATACTTGCTACTAACGGCCTAATTTAATTGGTAAGATCATAAACCATACCTATATGTATATATATATATACCTATATGTATGTATATAAAACTGATATGTTAAAATACTTCAATATCAAAGTAGACCTTTACAAATAAGAATCGCCATTAGCGTGGAGAGAGGATGAGAAAACCACAACCATAAATCACCTGTTAAAAACTACCCTCAGTTCACTGAGCCAAGATTCGGAGCCTCCTCGTCAACAACTATCGAGCGCTATCTGCTAATCACGCGCTCGCACGCTCGCCAGTCTTGCCACCCAGTCGCTTGCGCACTCGCTCGCGCGCTTGCCAGTCTGGCCGAACCCTTACTCATGAGTCATGACTAATTATGATATATCGCTAATAGTCAGCACACAGGCACTAACGTATAAACATCCAAACGTGATAACTGTTTTTCATACTAACCCAAAGTATAGACCCAGATTAACTGCTCTTACTAGTGTTTTCCCGTTTATCTTACAAGCTACAACCATATACTGATAAAGTTCCCTTCGACTCACCCCACCCAACCGTTTCCCCTTAAAATTAATCACCTCCAACCTTTTGTGTCAAGCGTAGCAATGACAACGACAGTGTAGTGACTCAACGGCCTTTATTCCACTTCAGTTATGACAAAACTTGGCCACGTGCGGGTTGTTTGTGAAGTTGGGTTGAGTCACGGGATAGCGTTATCACCTGGGCTAACTCGGGCACACAAAGGAAGGTTGGGTGGGCCGGCCTTCTTGCCTTTTGTCTACGGCCGCGATGATTTGATGAACAATCCGTCTAGTTGGCTTTTCTTTTCAGCTTCTGTTTGCCTGATACTTAGATATCATTCCACCTACTATTCTCACAGGACATCTAACGACCGGATTGTCCGGGATATTATTATATTCAAGATTACGTTCGAACCAGAAAACTTATCCAAGTGCGGTTTTCTGAAGTGTTCATTTAACAACGACAAAGTTAGGATTAGTACAGTAGTTTTTTAAGTTTAAAAAATATGGTCAAATGGTTTCAATAGTCTCAATCAGGGCTGGGGAGTCGTAGCCGGTAAAAAATGTGAAGACTCCAACTCCGGTTACAGAATGAAAGTTTATAATATCATAATGATATATGATTATATATATATTTCATACTTTTTTTTAGGATCAATATTTGTAATTTTGATTGACAATTTATCCACATGTAAATTCATAATGCCAAAGAAGCTTCCCATGAAGGGAACTGTATTTGAACATTTTACTACAGTAAATTTGTTATTACAAATTAATACCACTAGGAAATTTATGAATAGTCCGAGTTAGAGTTGGATTCAGAGAGTATAAAAGTAGACGAGTCCGAGTCGAAGGTTTGGCGTACAGATTCCACAGCCCTGATCTCAATTCCATTGGTTTTTTTAAAGGTTGACTCCAGGTTACCGCACCAAGATTGTCTGTTGCATTGCAAAATAGTTTGATCCACATCAATCAGTAGATCTAGTACTCTGAAAGGGGTTCATTGTTTAATTTTGATGTTTAAGGTAAGGATGTAGGGGACGCGAGAAAAGAACAGTGTGTTTGAGTTTTTACACAAAAACAAATAAAATATTACTTCAGTACAAACAAAGAGTTTAATTTTCTTAACAAGGTGGTATCAACAGTTCTTGAATATCTGTCAAGGGTGTGCTGGAATTTAATGACAACTTTTCTCTTCATTTAACAAGTTTCTTCTCTATACTCCCGCTATGCTCAAGATAGATATTCAGCAACTGTTGAGGTCACTATGTGAAGAAAATTAAACTTGATGTTTCTACTGGAGCAATATTTGATTTATTTTGGCCAAACAAAGTTTTGTTGTAAAAACTTCAAAATCACTGGTCTTTTCTCGCGTTTCCTATACCCCTACCTTAATATAATGGTTTAACTTGTCGTCTTATATTTACTCTTCAACATTGTTTGGTGCGGCTCAAACTACTTTACAATGCAACAGGCTTTACTCATTTCTTACCATAACTATTGAAATCTTGATTATGTATTTTCACTCTTTTCTGCCCGCAGCGGTGGGCACAGAAATGAATGAGAGGGAGGTAGGAGTTCCATTCCCGACCAAGAGTACTGGGGTTGTTTTTTTCCCCACCTCAAAATGGTTTCACACTCTTCTTCCACGCGAATACGAGTAGACTTTCTCTAAATTTTACCTTACTCATATCTACTCCGTCACTGTTAGCATGTGTGTTTATCTTGAATTGGTAATAATATGCATAGAACGGGGGAATAAATAGGATTTTCTGTCACAACAGCTAACTTATTTTTTAAATTATTTATTTGAGCTATTTAACGTGCACTTTATGAATCGTCTGATCATACCAGCACACGGGAAAACTTTATGAGCCATAGAGAAAGGGTTTATTTTGACATTTATATGCCACAATAGACATGGGACCGACGGCTTTACTTCCACTACGAAGGAAGTTTTGCTACGGATTTTTATCGTTCAAGAAAAATCCGTCAACCCGGGCTGGTTTTGAACCCACTAACATCGGGTCTTGAGGTGAGCGAGCACTTTACCCCAAAACCAATGATGTCGGCAATAGCTAACAGTTATCTTGGGATGTTGTTTGATTTTAATTATTGGAACTTTGTTCGATTTTTGAGTAATTTTTCACTTTTAGTGATTGATTTTGAAGGTTTTTTAAAATAAATTCTACTGACCTTTGTTACACATATATAGAAAGTTCTGAAGGATAAATCAACACATTGTTTGAAAAATGTTTGCTAAATAATTTTGTTTTAGTCTATAATCTTTTATCTAGTTTCTTCTTCATTAATTTGATTTTGGTTTTGAATAGCTCTTCAGGGGTTTCTCGCCATTTCAAAGGGTTGGGCGTTGTCAAAATAAGGACGTATTGGGATAATGGTGATGGTTGAGTTTGTCTGGTCACCATGGTCTGTGTAGACCAAGATGGGAGTTTGAAACCATCCCATCGATGGTTGGTTTTGTTGTATTTGACTTCAGACCCGTAGAAGTTATTTTTATGTTGTTTAAAAATAACTCACATTTGAAAGGCGCAGCTAAATAAACCCATTTTCCTATTACTTCCCCGTCTTATCCTGGTTAAAGCTTCAGCGTTGAGCGTTGATATACTTCGAGTTGGAAGAGGTAACCACTCTACTAATAATTATTGATTACACAGTCCACGCTCATTGTTTTTCCGCCTCGCCTAATCGTTGTATTGTAAGATTGGAACCAACTATACGTATTATACAGGTGACCTGTCGGTCTAGGGATAAGGTATCAGACTTCTGTGCTGGGTTCAATCCTCGGTCCCGACAGATTTATCTGA
This sequence comes from Timema bartmani, assembly GCA_902151455.1. Taxonomy (NCBI): domain Eukaryota; kingdom Metazoa; phylum Arthropoda; class Insecta; order Phasmatodea; family Timematidae; genus Timema; species Timema bartmani. The sequence continues at coordinate 391,736 of CABFWB010000118.1, read as the reverse complement.
TTGCCAAACCCTTTCTTCACCTCTGACAAGACGTGCATTAATCACAACTTGTGAATGTGGGGAATGCCAGGTCTCCACCGTGGTTCGGATTCCACGTTAAACTGTAGGTCCTCCATTTAATCTCACAATCACCCTACCATAACACATTAGCGTAAGTGTGTATAACCTGAACGGGTAGTAAGATGCGGTGCTAATAATAATAATAATAATAATAATAATACGTATTGTTGTTTTACTTAATTTATATAGATTTCTAGGATATTTTCAGTTGGCTTTTATTATGAAAGTATAGCATAAATTAGATAAAATAAATCTCTGTTTGTAAATAGTGTAGATACATCAAGAGCAGGCCTGGGACATATTTTTAAGTTGAAGGGCCACATTGAGAATTTAAATACAATAATGGGCTGCAAAATAAAATACAATCTCTCGGAAGACGCAATTTATTATAAAAAAATAGTGTAGACAGTTTAAAATAAGTGGTACGGTGCACCACATAGAATTTCTCTATCTTGTATCTTGAAACGGAAACATTTAGTACTAAAAACGCGTAAGATTTGTGAAATAAAATAATATAAAATATTGGATGGACACTCCACCGAAGAGAATAAGTGAAATCATATAATATACATTGTTACATACACATTTATAAAAGAGGAATATCTCTGTTTACTAAATAACATTAAAAAAAATCACATTTTAAAATACCCCCAAAAATATATATATTTGCTTATAGCTCAGAAACTATTAATTTAACACAAATGTATTTCAAATAAAAGATTTTTAGTATTAATAGTACAAATTAAGGGTAATTTACAAATGAGGCATTTTTTTTTAATTATGAATTTTTCAAAAATGACTCTAACGATTTTGGTTAAAATGTATATTTGAGGAGTTTTTGCCATGTCAAATAAAACTGTATACTTGTTATTTGTGGGAAGGGGAGAGGGGGATTCGTTAAAGGGCAGCTCCTTTGGAGTCGAAAACCATTCGACCACCGAAGTGGGTGATATTCATTTACCATTTGGATGGAAAGACGAGCCCGTATACAAATTATACATGTCGGCACCATCCGGGAACTGAACCAGGTTCCCCAAAACTTGGTAGTCGGCCACGCAAACCATTCCTGCCACGGGAACTTAAACAAAACCGTTAGTTACGTTTGTGTAACTCCATTAAAACAGCCATCCAGAGTGTGTCCATTAGTCGTGTTTGAAATAACCCGAATGTTTTGATAACTCTTATAACTCTCTCAACGTACACTGGAGAGGCTGTTAATCCGGTATCACACGGACATGAATTGGAGGGAGTATAAAACGAACCTTGCCAATCCGGTATCACACGGACATGAATTGGAGGGAGTATAAAACGAACCTTGCCAATCCGGTATCACACGGACATGAATTGGAGGGAGTATAAAACGAACCTTGCCAATCCGGTATCACACGGACATGATTTGGAAGGAGTATAAAACGAACCTTGCCATATCCGGTATCACACGGACATGAATTGGAGGGAGTATAAAACGAACCTTGCCAATCCGGTATCACACGGACATGAATTGGAAGGAGTATAAAACGAACCTTGCCAAAAATTTACGCAAGTTTAATTTTTTTATATATATATACACCGTCGACCTTTCCAACTCCTTCAGGAGCGATAAATTATTTATCTTGTTCACGATTCATTGAAAATGTATGGACCATATTTTATATATATTTTTTAAAGAAGAAGAAGAGGAGAGGCCTCGTGCTAGCGCCTCTTTCATTTACGCAGATATAAATCTTTTGGCAATATTTATGTGGGCTCTTTGCTAGTTCGGCGAATGCTTATTTTTATCACAGTGCCGAATTAAGCGGAAGGAGGTTTGGAAGCTGTATGCATGGTTTAGTGTAGAGTCTCTCAGATGAAAGGGTCGCCTGTTCCTTCTCGGGCCGTGTCGTGGAGTGGGAGTATTTATAGCCGATGAGAGATTGTGGGTTTGACTTCTAACAATGTCATAAACGTAACCGGGTTTTGTTTTCATGATGGAAAATGATAAATGTTTAAGAATAACCCACAAAATAAACAAATCAAAAGAATGTGGGTTAACACTTCCCCTGTAAGTCAGTAAATTAAGTATGACGAGTTATGAATAGAGGGTCGCTGGTTCCAATCCAGCTGCAGGGGCTTGAAATAACGGGATAATGTGTTCTCCTTTTAAGTCAAATTGTCATTTCCCTCTTATAGCCATGACCCTACGTCTTATAAGTTTTCATGCCTCAACGAAAAATGTGGCGTTCTTATTGTATTTTTATATTAGTATTGACTTTTTCTTTGGACTACCTGTCCGGGCTATTCGTATATTTATATAAATATAGTAGGAACGTTGAAGAAAAGATGTATAGTAAATGTACGCGCATTTACATGGAGGGAGAGTTGGAAACAATTTAGAAAAAATAACCTCACTAAGGCTATACTTGGCCGGGAATCAAACCATGGGCTCCCCATGGCCGGCAAACTATTTTAGATAAGTTTGACACTACGTCCGCGTGTCCACCAATGCGGATGACAATTATTTTACTATTATTATTATTATTATTTATTATTATTATATGTTCTGTTTTACGCTAAGTCCAACTTAGGCCGCCAATGCGCCCTGTCCTCTGCCTCCTCCTTGAGTTCCCAGAATTTTCTTCTTGCCTCCAAGTCATCCGATATTTGAATCCTCCTTCTTCCTAAGCTCCTCTTTCCCTCAACCTTGTCTTTTATGACGTTTTGCAGAAGACAGTTCCTCCTAAGGATATGTCCGAACCAGTTTGCTCTGTACCGAAGAATCACATCCAAAATTGTTCTCTTCTCACTCACTCTTCTTAGGACTTCTTCATTTGTCGCCCTGTCTGTCCACCTGATTTTCTCAAGTCTTCCTACTAACATTTATTATTAATAAGTACATATTATAGCTGTTGTCGCTTTCTCTTATATTTATCAGTTTTGGTCTTTTATAGGCATTGTTAATGTTGGTCAGCTGTCAGCCTTATAGTAAAGGCTACTTTTATTATTATTATTATTATTATTATTATTATTATTATTATTATTATTATTACTAGTATGATAATCAGTGGTTGACTAATTTATTCTTTCATAATTTTTCCCCTAGCGTGCTTAAGCTCAAATATGTATTACGTCTCTAATGCGGTGCTAATTATACCTTCTTTGCAGTCATGTGTGTCCCCTTTGCGTCATTATTAATTCACAGAGCGAAGGAGAGAGAACCTAGCTATACAAAGAAAGGAGCGAGAAGGGTTTAGAGGGGAGTGGAAAGTATCAAACTATATATTTTTAGATTTATGGAAATAAATTTGGGCCACAATTAAAGAAATATGAAGAGTTTTAAAATATATGTTTTATCCCCTCGAGACCAAAACCCACGAAACATTTCCAAAACATGCAAACGAATTCAAAACTATAGGTAACGCAATGATTAAATATGCTAATTGGCTTTTTGTATTTTAAACTTGCCTCTAGTTAGTTTCTTCATCATTCTGTCCCCTTAAACTTCGAGGCATTGTCGGGATTAAAATAAGCACCACTGTCGAAACACAATCATTATATAACTTAATATGCTAGCATAGAATATAATTGATACTCTAACGTAATGGCTAAGAGTTGTAGTGCTTATTATTTTAAATACATACTAATGGCTACGATCCATTTTCATGATAAACCAAGAAGCTAAATAAGCAGAACACAACCCTTGGTTAGAGATTATATACAGAACATTTCCCAGATATTTAAATCGAACGGATGCAATCGATATACCCCAAGTTTTAAAATTCTCACTTCAGTTTAATTTGTCCTAGTGACGTTAATACCAGAAATATTACCAAATTAGCTACAATAAGGCATTAACACCGATTATAGTTCTCTTCTCACTTATCGGATACAGCGCTTGGTGGTTGAATGAATCACTAACGTTGGGGTTTCTCGGTCTTCTAGAGACCAGATTTGTTAAGGAGGGGATGTAGGGAACGCGAGAAAAGATAAGGGTTTTTTGCAGTTTTTATAGCAAAATACTTTTTGGCCAAAATAAATCAAATAATGCTCATATATAAACATATAGTTTAATTTTCTTCACATGGTTATATCAACAGTTATTGAATATCTGTTATGAGCATAGCGGCGTTAGATGAGACACTTTTTAAATTAAGAGAAAAATACGGAATCCTAGTGTAAATAATTTTCAGTATGGGTTAGCCTACATTTTTTAATTTTCACAGAACATTTAACTTTGTTTTAATAGAATTTATCCATTTTCTGATTGCAATTTAAAATAGGAATACAGTTTATTGAAGGGGTATAGTAACAATCAAACGAGAAAGAAATGTTTAAAATCTTTATTATAGTAATTTATTTTGGAAATAAAACGTCGGCTATGAAGCAAGAACAAATGAGAATAGAGAGTCACCTGGATTACATTATAGATCCATTAAATGTTTTATAAGTGGATATGTACAGGTTTGTTTATTTTAAAACGCACTTGTTAATACCGAGAACCGGGCCGGATAATACGACAGCCGGATAATCGCGACTCCAGTGTATATAAGCATTTAAATGAAAAGGTTAACTCCCACTTCATTTTGTGATTTATATTAGATTACATCTAGCCTACATCTACTGATAGACCCTAGCTAACAACTCCTCTCATTTATCTATTCGCCAAACCATATTACGATCTGCAAGACCAAACAACCAACAAACGATTAGTTTTTTAATTATGTTTATATTTTAACAGTTTTTACATGATTGAAACAAAAAATTTGAAAATAACCGTTGGATTTTTTTGCATGTGGAAACTGCGTCTTTGGTTCACTTAAAAAGGTTTAACGAACAAAATAGTTTTTTTTATTAAAAAAGGCTGCGTTCTCTTCATAAGTTAAGATGGTTAACCAGCTGAAACAAAGTATGTTGATGACGTCATACAAACCGTATCTGGTTGTGTTCATGGGTATGTGTTTATAAAATAGAACAGTTTTATTTTTAAACAAAGGACCTAGTCTATAAAGTTCATTAGAATGACAACCGTTCTTAGATGAATTAATTCTTACATGCAGGGAGTGAACTGTTTGTTGTCTTTCGAATGAACTTCATAGTCTAAGTCCTAACATTTCGTATGCCTCTTTCTTCGAGTAATTAAAACCATTTATATATTTTGGTGGCCAGTTCTAACAAAATGCAAAGAGTGAATATAATACTTTTTAATTTATTATTTCATGTAGCCTACTATAATACATATTGTTACCACAACCGCGAAACAAAAGACATAATAAATTTATTAATAATTTCTGTTTTTTAAATAAGCTTTGAAAAATCCAATTATACGGTATTATTCTCAGTTGGAAGCGTTTATTAACACTTGATTGATAATATAGTATTACAAAAGGCCGGTCTTATGACTTCCAGATAAATATTAATCCGGCCGTTAAATATTTTAATTTGGCTAGTAAGTTAAAACTGCGTTTTATCTATGCCAGATAAAGTTTATCGGCCAGTTAAAATTTATTTATCCATCACATTTTTATCGGGGGGGTTTAGGTATCCGATAACTATTATCTGGTAGTTAAAATACACGTTGCCATGGTGACCAGCTTATATGTGCTAAGCCTCGTTTATTATGTAACAAGTTGGACCCAACATGTTGGCCAACGTGTTGGGAGACAATACGTGTGGAAAAGTAAGCTGCGTTTATTGTCGCCAACTTGTTGGACCAACATCCTGGGTCCTCCGCCTTTTTTTAATCATTCTACACATTTCTAGTCATGGATAACGACGTATTATTTGCCGTTTCTTCATTTATTGTGTTGACAGGAAGTGTTCTCTTGCAGAAAATACAAAAGCATAAGAAACGGTAGGGGGTTCGAAGTTTTTTTGCTAAACTTCGAATTGAAGGTGTGTACATGGGAATAATGAATGACCTACATTTTCAAAGTGGATTTGATAACTTTGTACACATGTAACATCACAAAGAACAAAATACTTTTGATATAAATCATTTAGTTTAACTGTACTAGCCTTGTCCCATTCCGTGATCACAAAATTATGCAAGCCTCGATTTTAAAAGTTAAACTAATGTGAAAACAAAACACGTGCTTGGCCAAGGTTAGATACTGATTCAACTCGATAACGCATGCGCAGAACCTCCCAACTCGGTCAACATGTTGGGTTGGTCGTTTATTATCTCCAACAAATGATCCAACACAACCCAACACAACTTGTTGGCTCTGACCGGCTCTCCCAACACCAACATGTTGGCCAACATCCCCAACAAGTTGGGAGTGCGTTTATATTGTAACACAACTTGTTGGGATCGTGTTTGCCCACATGTTGTGTTACAATATAAACGAGGCTTTATTCAACCTTTTGAGGTTAGGTTTATTGAATTTTTTTTTAGTGAACCTAAAATGTTTATAAAGTGACCAACAATGTTTTTTAATGTTCTATTATTGAATTTATTTCAAAAACTTATCATTATAAAATATTAAACACATTTTGTTTAAAGCACTATAGCCTTAAAGTAAATGATTTAGTTGAACTTGTTTTTAAAATAAAATATTCGATCCAATTTTTTTATAAGCATCACTCTCTATTCGAAAAATAAACAATATTAGATTCAATTCGGATCCTATTCTAAATTATTTTAGGTATGGTATTCGTTTCGAATACAATTCGAAATTTCTTTTTTAAGCATGAGATCTGATTCGGATTCGAGTCAGTTGGCCAAGATTCCAATTCAATTCGGAATTGAAAATTTTCGATTTGCAAAAGCTTATAAAAATTATCTATTAGTTAATAATATTTTTCCACTTTAATAAGAAACACACTAGATATAATATTATACTAAAAAAAGGTGCATCTGTTTTCATTTTACTTTTTAGTAGGCCTATGAACACAAAACCCCAACGTGTCGTCTTGGCCCTAATGTTCTAGGCCATCATTATATAATATGTTTTACGGATAATCGACGATAAATTAAATTGAGGAGTATTGTAAATATATTTGTAGTGTAGACAAAATCCGCTTCATGTCTTATGCCTCGGCCATGTTATTATTAAAAGGTGTGTATTTTGAACACTACCAAAATCACATACATCTACATTTATATAATATAGGCCTATGATTCACTATTTACTAATTTTACCAGTTTATTACATAACAAATTATGATTAACATATACGAAGATGCCGTGTTCAGACCTCGCTTACACCAAATATGATGCCTAGGCAAGCCCTGATAATCTATGAATGTGGGCAAAGACAAAATACACAAATTAAATAAAATTACAATCGAGAAAAATTCAATTTCTTGGAAAACGGGTTGGTAATTTTTTTAAACGAACACTTTTTTTATGTTCTGAAACCCATTAATATTTCGTTTAAATAATCACTTTTCGCATAATATTTTGTAAGTTGATGTACAGCTTTTAATTTAGTATGTTAATTACTTTAAATAACAACATTGGTTCACCTCAAATACATTAAATCTATGATTTGAAAATTTAATGTTTTCAATAAAATAAAATAAACGTATAAAACTTAGTGATCGCTAGGCTTGTAAAATCTTATGTCACCGACTGAGCTATGGTGGCTCAATATTTCTATGTGTTTACCGAGGGTACAACTTAGAAAAACGGTAACTAAGCTTAAATCCTCCATCCCTGTACATATAAATAAAATCCTGGATATATCTTTATAATACGAGATGGTTTTTACTTCTCTATTTCATTAATAGTTTCAATTATTTCATCAAACTCGCGCAATGGTGCAGGGAAATATTCCGCCATATTGGATTTTTGAAAGGCCGAAGAATGAGATCAGACCTTGCTTGGTATGCGTGAAAATAAATTTACCCCACCGAGAGGTATCCGGCAGATAAACTCGGTTCGTAATACGCTTTAAAATAATTATTAAAGTGGTTGACAACTTTAATCTGTTCGATAAATTTAACCTCCCGATAGAGATATTTATCTGGTAATCATAAAGTTACCAAACTACACACACACCACTCTACGGTAGGTAGACTCTACTTCCTGTGTTTCGCTCGTATCGGGTTGTCATCAGTCTCAGGACGTTGTCGGTTTCATACCGCGACAAGTCTTTCTTCCGCCCGCTGATTAGACCTCCCGCCGCATACACGGACAAAAGAAAGGAAAGGCACTTGATTAGAGCTAGTCTCTGTCGCCGGGGCCTTTACATTAGACAAGCCTCTTTCCTTCCTCGTTTCCGATTAGTTGGGCAATTAAGTTATCTGATAATCTTGCCATGAGTCATTTTCAACTTCCGACATTTCGACACACATTCAACCCCCAATCCCCTCTCTCTCTCTCCCTCCATGGTGTATCTTTGAAATCACTTGCTCTCTTACTCGCCTCTGTGGTCGTATGATCTAACGCGCTACTCTCGCGTTAGACTAGACTGCCGAGGACGGAGAGATCGAGGTTCGGATCTCGGTCGGGTGTACTGAGGTGTTTTTTTCAAGATGGTTTTCCACTATCCCTCCACGCAAATACGGGTATACTTCCTCTACATATAACCTTCCTGATCCCTAAAACCACTCTCGTAATTAGTACATAAGCATATAACCCAAACGCATACTAAGATGCGGTGCTAAAACAAACAAAAAATTGGGTAGCCTAAACGGATAGTAAGAATCGGTTAAAACTATAACTTAACTCTAGGATATGAACGCTTGTATGTTATCAAGGGGTCGCGATGGTCTCAAAGACAAGAATACTATACAATATTATATCTAATACTAGAATCAGACACGGTAAGATTATTAACTTTCAGGGTAAATGGATGGTACATTCCAAAAGACAAAGCTATTTCAGCACTTAAAACTGCATCTTAGCACCAATTATCTACCATCTAAGTAAATTGTATAACCCGTACCGGTTACCATGGGGACAAAGGCGTTAATCTAGTTTATGCTAGTTTGCTGATGAATGGAAGGTAGGGGACCGAATCCCGCCCAGTTTTACCGAGGTGTTTATTCCCAAACATTTTTCTATTCTACCTCCACGTGAATGCAGGCGCACTTCCTCTAAATTCTACCCTCTTCGTCCCTACCCCATTAATGTAACTATGCGTATAGCCTGGGCAGGTAGAAAGACGTGGATCATATAACAAAATTACATACCTTAACACAAGTAGTATATTCTTGTGGGTAGCACCTGGATTCGAGTCAAGGTATAACGGCTCGACAGTCTTACCATTCTAATCAGCGTACCACGGGAATCTGTCTCCTCCACATGTTTATAAGTTTAGTCTTTTGAAATTATACAGATAAGTGAGATCTCGAAATTTTATGACGCGTAAGCTTCCAAAATACTTACAAAATGTTTCGTTCACTAACTTCATTTTGTTCAAATATTTTAACAAAATAAATCAATGTAAGCTGATAAAATAAAAAACAAACATAAACTCGTCAACGAAATATTACATAAAAATCTTTAATAAATTCTAACTGTGATTTTTTTTGAATAAAAATCAAAATTACCTCAAGTTAGTGAAACATTTTGAATTGGTGATCTGCACAAACAACACACACACACACTAGCTAATGTAGAAATAACTTTTTGCAAGCATTACACGTGGATTACATCAGCCTCTTTCATTATTTTTTTTAAAACTGTAGGACATTTGGAAAGTCCTCTATTATGGCATTATGGACAAATGATCAGCATACGTGATACGATCATTTCTGAGAATTCCTTAATTTGTGTCTGTAGATGGTATGATTGGTTCTGAGGTTTGGCCATAAAACAGACATCGAACTTCGGTACGAAGCACTAAACTTCTGTCACTATATTCTACTATGATTCAAATTTACGTTTTCTTACATTTTTGTTGGGAAGCCTCCAATATACTAATTGTAACTTGTGACACACCGGTTGAAAAGCGCTGACATAGACCATCCTCAACAGATCCTCAAGTATGTGTGTGCTAATGGTAATACCCGCAACCCCCACCCATCCAACCCTTGTCCTTGGTCTTTAACAACAAGAAGAATTCTTCACTGCCCTATATTTAAACAGGGCCTTGAAGATGTGCTTGGAATCACTCGCCATAATTTTTTTTTGCCGACAAGCTGAGATTCCTTTTTGCC
>CABFWB010000118.1:350148-362357 GCA_902151455.1 Timema bartmani | reverse complement strand
AAAAAACACTGTTATTTGTCATGTCAAATACTCCCAAGATACCCATTTGAAACCAAATTGTTAGTCATTTTAAAATATTTCAAGTTTTTAAAAAATCAGTCATCAGTAAACTACCCATAAATGAGCTTTTAGGTCAAACACAAGCATACATTGTTATGTGTTATACCACCCAATCTCCAAATATACCATTTAAACAAAATTGTTTGAGCCATCTTCGAAAAATTTTGAATTCAAAAAAATCACTCGTTCAAAATCTAAATATCAAGTTTGAACAAAATCCATCAAACCGTTTTGGATCCGTTACCAGAGACGAACAGACAGACAAACAGACAAGGGGACAAACAGAATGGTAAAATCCACTTTTTCGGGTTCGTGTTCACATAAAACGTAAAGATTTGTTATAATCTCAAGATCGAATTTTTTCACAATCACAATACTTTCACTTGATATGAGAAAGTAAAAAGAGTATTTTATCATCAAACAATTTAATATGTTTTATTGTTCGCTAATATTCATAATACAATATTAACAATGATTCTATTTGGTTCTTCACTTAAGAACGATAATAACGTGTCTTTGTGCCAAGAAAGTCGGTTCCAGGCTCCTCGTTTTTTTAGTTATTTAGGTTTTAAAAAGAACTTTATACAAATAAATCCATTTAGTTGACACAAATATATTGACAGTCTTGTAGAAAGAAACTTAAAAAAAATACAAACACATTTTTTGTGGTTGGCAATGATAACATTTTACTTTATTATTCGTGTTAATTTATAGGTATCGATAATATTTATTAAAAGTGAGAGCTGTAGATCACATGACTTGACGTATAAATCTATGAAAATTATTTAAGTAGCTTTTATAAATGTAAAAAAAAAGGGGGTTTTATTATTTAAATAGGACTGTATTTTTTAAGTTTTAGTATAAATTTAGCATTTCAGTATGATTTTAAAACTTAATGGGTAAAAATTAAACACATTTTAACAATTTGAGTATCACCAATATATTAATATGAAACATCAAAAGAAAAGAATTCGTCGATATATTACTAGAAAATCACTCATGCCACCTTGAAGAACTTGAGAACATTGAAAATGAATATGACGTGATTGACCACTTGAATATCCGCTCAAAAAGGGGGATTATTCTATTCTAGTATTGGTCAAGGTAATCAAGAAAGAATCACCATTCGGGATACGAGTGGTTCGGCGTCTAGTACAAGGTGCACGGCGTTTCGAGTGGCTGAAGATAAAACTATTGTGAACAAATCATGTCTGTCGTGTGTGGAGCGAGTGTGACGAAGAGTAATTAACACGAGTGTGCCAATCAAGAACGTGGTGATTGCTTTGTGCAACACGAGGCATGTCCCCTCTGATTCACATTTACGAGGGGAGACCAGCCTCCGGTTATAGAAAGTTAAACATTTTCTCGTAGACAACTTTGAAATAAACTAGAGGGTTGATTTGTCTCCTCCGGCAGGCGCAATTTCTGGTTTCTCGCGAGGTCTGTGTTCCTCTTGTTTTTATCTATTTTTAGAATTTTTAAAGCAGGAGGTAGCATGATCTGTGTCCATGGCTCTGCCAGGTTATCGGATATTTTTTTTTTTCAAGATTGGGATTTTCTCTTAAATATAACATGCTCTATAGGCCAAAACTATAATATCTATAACTCTAGCTACTTGATCGTGGTGTATTGAATTCCCTCTTGGGGCAAGCCCCTGCAATAAATTTCCGTTTCACGAATTTGAGACACGCTTTGGTCGTCAAATGGTCTAAGGCGTCGTTCTCGTGTTTGGCTGGCCTGCTGAAGATGATCGGGGCTCATATCTCGGTCGTGTTGACTGGGGGTGGTTTTTCCTAAATGGTTTCCCACTCTTCATCCACTTAAATAGGGGTAGATTACCTGTAAAATACTTTCTTCCTCATCCTTACCCCATTAGGGTAATCATCATAATGTATAACCTGAATAGGTAGTAAGACGCGATGATAAAAAAAAAAATTAGGAAGGGAACTTCAACACTTAAGTAATCAATGTTTCAAGTTTAAACCTGTAAACCTGTACTGAGGTTTGAGAAAAACACTGGACAGACACTGCATGGCTTTTATTGTAAGCAAATTTTCGAAAATCAGTCATCACTAAATTACCATCAATAGTTTTTTTAACGTTCAGACATTCTTATTTATGGTCTAAAACACTCCCCATGTACCTATTTTAAATAAAAACTTTAAAGCCATTTTTGAAACATTTAGAATTTTTTTAAAAATCTGTCACTAGTAAACTATCCTTAAACAAATTTCCACCAAAAAAAAACAGGAATTCAATGTTATTTATTATTTAAAATACTCACCAGATATAAATTTTAAACAAAATTTCTTGAAGCCATATTTTGAAATTTTCAAAAATCACTGCCCTTAATTTGAGAGCTAGAATCAAAATGAAAAAAATTCCCCGAGATATACCTTATACACCAATTTTGAACAAAATCCATCAAGCTGTTTGGACTCTAACTACAGGAACAGACATGGGGACGGGAAGAATAGTAAAATCCACTTATTTGAGCTCGGAGGCACATAAAAAGTCAAAATTCATAAAAATATCGAGTTGAAAATTTTTCATGATTACAAAAAAAATTCTTATATTGGAAAGTAAAAACAGATTTTAATCGAAATGGTTTCTTAATGTGCACGTTCGGAGTGTCAGCATTTTATATCGGCGGCTTTAGCCAACCTGACGGAAACAAAGGAGATAATGGTGGGTTTAATAGGAATGTTCCAGCATTGGTTTTAAGAGGAGGCTGGGAAATCACAAAGTGAGCCCAAAGCTCGGCACATACTGCCGGTTTTTATCAAAGAAAGGTAATTTTCAGATCCCTAAAATCAAGGAAAAGGTCTCGTGCGAGTACTTAAAGTGAGATGGAAGAGAACGTGAGCTAAGATCATTATTTTTACAAAAAAAAATTAAAAAATTGGTAAAATACATACTATTTTAATAAATGAATTTAATTTAATTTTCTAACTATAGTAATCTCAACAGTTCTTGAATACGTGTCATGGGCATTGTGGCATTTGAACAGAAACTTATTCCGGGTTTAAGTGTCAAATTTAAAATTTTCACGTTTCAGAAGGCTCAAAATGTTACACGAAACATTTAGCTAAATATATTATTGTTGACTTACCCTTAATATTGGCTTCATAATTTTATATAATAAAGAAAAAGGTTTAAAGTTGTTTTAAAGAAAAATTAAGTAAATTTTGGCAGATTTCAACAGAAGTCGTTTAACATGTAAGTTTGTTGACCTATAAAATATGAATGCCTGTACATTTTACATTTATATAACTTTAATTTTTCATAATATTTCTTCACTGATTACGTTAATATCTTAGGACTAGACATAAGAGGGAAAATTAAAAACGAAAGTATTGAAATTACAGTTTTTGATATCGCCATTATATTTGAAAGAATAACTTGAAAATTGTTATCAAAGCTTTTATAAAGAGCTAGATGAAATATTATTTACACTCAATAAGTGCTTGATTTAATTGTGATTACTGAACCGAAAACTACATGTGCTTATGATGCAAATATATTATTTTACAATTATTGTAAATATTTCTACATAAACTCTGATTCTGTTTCAACAAATCTAATATTGCGCTTTGCTGAAAATCAAAGCGAAATAAAGTCAAGACATGTGGGTATGTGCAAGGGCGTCGCCAAGCTTTTTAGAAGGGGGGGGGGGGACTCAATCCCCCAATCATGATTTAAGTCCCTCCAAGTGGAGTTCTAGGCTAAATGTAGGTATACAATCACGTTCAAATATTTCAAAACTTGTAGTTTTAAATACTAGACAAACCTTAGCTTTGGCATTGTAGAAACACAGACGCTTTGATTAAATCAAAGGTAGTTTGATATTTAGATCTTGCACCCAGCATTTGGACAAGCTTACTATCAACAAAGTTTAGCACTCATTCGTAGTTGTTCATTTCAATCACTGAAGATCAGCAAAAGAGACTATTTATAGACTGTCCAACTACGGTTCTATTATGTGTGTTAATTAAGACTTATGTTACTGACATAAAGATATGTTAATTTTAAGATAATACCATTTATTTAAATCTCCACCCCACCCCGCTCCATGTTTGTCATCCTAGCGATGCCGCTGGACATCTTTGATTGGAAATTGATAAGTTACAGTACAATTTTTATATGAGGGGCCTGATCTGACAGCTAAAAAGTTACTAGACACACTTTCACATATTCATACGTCAAGTCATATGATCAGAAGCTGTCACTTTTGGTAGGTATATTTAATATCCATCAAATAATACTAATAATATAATTTGTTAATGTTGACCACAAAAAAAAAGTTTATTAATTCTCAAGTGCCCTTTATTTATGAATTTTGTTGTTTAGTAATAACTATAAATGTATTTCAGTTTCTTTAGCAGATAACCTTTTGCCGGGTGTTGACATTGAACTTGTCATGAATATAACAACTCTTTAGTCGCACGTGTCTCGTAATTCTCTCTTTTTCTCCCCGCCCACAAAAGTCGTTTTTTGGATTCTTGTCACTGAACGAGTTAAGCCATTATTCAACAGGTTTACATATTTATTAGTGCTCCCACTCCATGTTTAGATGAGGCAGGTATCTCAAGTCAATGAAACCTTGGGCGTATTAATATTATTATTCTACTTTCGTGCGAGCCCGTGCCTTAATAACACGTCTGCTGATGTATGTGATTAAAATTGTGACTTAAAACTTACACCCCTTTCTCTTGACAGTCAGGTTTATTGTTTTTAAACGCCCAGGGAGCACTTAGAGAACTTTTTAAGAGGGCTGACGGGAGATTTTATATTTTTTGAAAATCCATGTGGTGCCTTTTTGTCTGTCCAGAGTTTTTCTTTAAGTTCCCGATAAGCTGCAAAGCTGAAACTTTGCACACTGATTACTTAAAAGAGCGTACATCACATGCCACTCAACTTTGTGATACAGTCGGCTAGAAATCGTATATTTACACGAACACTATTGCACGTGGTTCATTTCTGATTAAACATTAATGAAGATAAAGAGTTAATAAAAGTTCCTAATACAGATAATTTTTTAAATATAAAATTATATTTGGATAAGAACTGCGTTGAAAAGGCAGGCAGGCTTGCTTCACAGATAAGCATTGTGCACAAATCTTTATTCTGTCTTAATAGGGACATAACTTACTGTAGTTATTAACAAGAATATTTGTCGCTTTGTCAGACATCGTCACCGCGGAAAATGTTGAGTAATCGTTCAAATACGAATGCACTGCACACATTTCTGGCATTTCTTGGTCTTTTCTTTTCCCGTTTACTCCCGTACCTCGCGCGAGCTGGGAGCAAAGTTGGGCCTTCTATGATGAACGAACGAACGCTCTTAGGTGTTGTAGTTATCCCCGAAATTATTAAATCTTTTTTATTTACAAAGGGTATTCAGCACCCCATTCACGTGGCTAGGGCTATATATATATGATAGGCTCATGAAATATGACATCTTTATAAGAAAAATTATGAATATTGGAAAAAAAAAATCCCAATAACCTGGCAGAGCTATCGACACAAATCACACTACCGCCTACTTTGAAAAATCTAAAAATTAATAAAAACAACAGGAAACTTACCTTCGCGTGAAATCCGAAATTGCGTCTGTCAAGAGACATCCAACGTCATATCTAACACATTAACTTAATTAATTAGTACTTATGGATATAACCTGAACAGGTACCTACCTAGTAAGAGAATGGGCTAGAAAAAAAATATTTTTAATAATGCTATATGTAGCAAATCAAACTAAACGCTTCTTACTGATAAATATTTAATTCATTTTGCCAAAAATAAAAATGTAAAAATTAAAGGCATACTGACCTTAACTCGCACTCACTTCCATTAAACCGATTACTCGTTGCTGTTTTTATGTCACAAAGCTAGAAAATAAAGTTAATAAATTAATGCAATGATCAAAAAAATGTCAGAAATCACAACGGAAAGACAATAAGATATATATTCTACTGATTGTTAACTGGGAGCTTAAGGAGGAGGCAGAGGACAGGGCTCATTTGACGGTCTAAGTGCACCGACATGACAAAAAGAATTGACCTGTCGTAATACAAAACACCTAATAATAAAATAATAAAGGCTGTAGAGGGCTTTATTGTGTATTTAGATCTTCCTGAAGCATTGGTACTACAGAATTTATTCATACCAAATCAATTCCATCTAGGCTAGTCAATTCGTTTTCCGCCGTGGTTGATAATGGAATTAGTACTGGAAAATAGGGAGAGGGGATTTTTCGTAAATTTTATCTGTGAGTCGGGAATAAATTAATGTCTTCTATCTATATTATACTACTTTAAAATTAGAGTTTGCAATGAAGGACAAAATTTCCTTCTCCCACTCTCTATTTTTCTTTCCTTCTTCTCTTGGCTATACCATTTATTTGCCTTCTCCACGCCATCTTGATGGGCCTGGCTGGTTCCATCAGTGGAAGAGTCATTAATGCAATTAATGCAATAAGAGGTAATCTAAGTCTAATCTGTGATCTGGTGATGAAAACGTGAAATTCAGGTGAAAGTGTGGAGGACGCAATTTTTGCAGTTTCTATAGCAAAACTTTTTTTTTTGCCGAAATAAATAAAATACCGCTTCACTAGTGACATATAGTGTAATTTGCTTCACATGGTGATATCAACAGTCATAATTGTTGACTAGCATAGTGGCATTAGATGAGAAACTTTTTAAATGAAGAGAAAAAGTTATCATTAAATTCCGGGACATCCTTGACAGATATTCAAGAGCTGTTGATATGGCTGCAGGTGAGTTGCAGCCGCACGAGTTGTTTACCTCTAAAGAAACAGTTTAATTGCGGCCCGGGCTCTTGATCTAACCTAACCTAACCTAGCCTAACCTAACCTAACCTAACCTAACCTAACCTAACCTAACAAATCTTAAATTTTTTGCCAAAACCATTGAACGACAAGAACTGAGAAAGTTTGGATATTACGAGGGATGTCGAAATGAGACGATGATAGTTTCTACCTGAAATTTAAGCCAGCATAATAGAAATCACACTGATAATTATGGGGACGCAACTCATACCTCTCTCTCAGCTGAGTGGGCCGCAATTAGTTCATGTCTCTCAAAAATCCGGGCCGCAACTCGTACGCGATTTCAAGATTAGGCCGCAGCTCACCTACAAACATTGATATTACCATGTTAATAAAATCAAACTCTTTGTTTCTTCTAGAAGAAGAATATTTTACTTCTTTTGAGCATTTC
Organism: Timema bartmani; assembly: GCA_902151455.1. NCBI lineage: Eukaryota > Metazoa > Arthropoda > Insecta > Phasmatodea > Timematidae > Timema > Timema bartmani. The sequence goes on along the minus strand of CABFWB010000118.1, from coordinate 355,056 downwards.
TTTTTCTATATAAATACTGCAAGAACACTGCCATTTTCTCGCGTCCCCTACGCTTCCACCTCAAGGAGGGGGCCACCTCGGTGAGCTAAAAATTGCCGCGCAGACGTTCAGCTCTAAGGCCTATTCTACACTAGCAGTTAAAACGCTAGCAACCCCGCCTTTGAATGAAACCCTTTTTATCAAGTTAGAAAATAAGTATTCGTCTAGACCAGCGTTTTGACAGCTACCTCTGGAGGCGTTAAAACCGTCTAGCGGTAGAAACGAGAATCAAACTACATCAGGCGTTAACAGACAGTTGTGCCTCAATATCACAAGTATTTCAGCAGGAATTATTATTATTATTAGCACCGCGTCTTACTACCCGTTCGGGTTATACGCACTTTACGCTAATGTGTGATGGTAGGGTGATTGTGAGATGAAATGGAAGACCTACAGTTTAACGTGGAATCCGAACCACGGTGAGGGCCTGGCACTCCTCACATTCACAAGTTGTGATTAATACACGTCTTGTCAGAGGTGAATGAAGGGTTTGGCATTCAGATAAATCTGTGCCGGGACCGAGGATAGAGCCCCGGACTCCCAGCACAGAAGTCTGACACCTTAGCCCTAGACCACCAGGTCACCTTTTTTCAGCAGGAATAATAAATACTCTTCCTCAAGATGGTATCACGTTTTACAATATTTTCATTCACTAAACCAAGTAGTTCATCAAATGAAACCACAGACATTCTATAGTACAAAAAATAACTTCTCTGGGTACATTCTGTGATTCATAAACATAATATGAAACTGTCCTGTTGAGAGACTGTTCGATATTGTGGGGTGAGTCCACCAACGTCTCTTTTGACGAGTTTTCTTTTCCTCCAACAAAATAAGTCCCGCAATACAGCCGGCCTGTACAATATCCATTTTTAAACCATTCCGCACCAGTGGAAGCAACAACCGCGGAATCTAAACCGCTAGTATAGAATCAATAGCGTTATGGTAGCTGTTTAACAGTTGCGTTTAGACAGTCGGGTGTAGATTCAAGAGTTTGGGGGGCGTAAGCTAGCGGCAAAACCACCTCGTTTTAACCGCTAGTGTAGAATCGGCCTAACGCAATACTTATTTCTACTATGCATTATTTAAAAATATAGTTCACGCCAAAATAAAGTCGAAAGCAGTGGTTCTCAATCTAGGGGGTGTAAAGCACTTCCATGGGGGTCGTGGAATAATTCGGCAATATCCTTAAACATAATTCAAAATACATATATATATATATATATATTTTACAATAATTTAAATCACTTTCCCTAAGTAATTAAAATAATTATTTCCTGCAATATTGGCAACACCAGTCAAAATTGTGCATGCACGTGTTTATTTCCAATTTCGCAAGCCCCGGCTTCATCCCCCCCAATCCCCCATTCTCCTCTCTACCCTTCCCCTAAACCAGAGCGAAGGAGCCCTTGCATACAAAAAAATACACGATTTTGCCCTCATAGCATTTTTACACTTATATTATTAACATTAAAAATCGATGGTTAATTATATAAGTAGAGTAGCATATAACAAACTTATAATCTCACATATTCCTAATTATTAATGCTATTTTATAGTGTGAAAAACAAATAAAGAAAATTATAAAAATGTCTCATGGAGCCCGAAATAAGTAGCGGAGCCTAGGGGCTGCGTGAAGCACAGTTTTAAAAACGCCGCCCTAATTATTAAATTATATTATTCGAGCCCTGACCGCCTCGTCACTGACTAACGCCCTTGGTCTGCGTGACCACTGATGCGAGCGCTTCGCCGTTGGACTATATCTAAAAGAGCATCTTAGTTAATAATTATGTATTCAATCCAGTGAAGATCAAAGTATGAAGCTATAAATCGTTGTTTACACTTTCAATGTGGCCGCTTTACCGAGTCGAAGCAGTCCTAAGAATGGACGGTTGGCTGGCTCTTGCCAGAACAACAGGAAGCTGGGAGGGAGGCCAAGGTTCCACTACCATTGTTTCAACCTATAACATTCACGAACAACAAAAAAACTGGTTTCATTAGTGTAAATTTATTTACTCCCCCCTTTTGGTATGTAAATGATAATGAGCTCTACCCACACATGATCACGCATCGCTCTGCGGGAAAACCACTACACTTGAACCATCTGGACATTTTCGTTAAAGTGTTTATATTTGTATACTTTACTGATTTATACTCTCTTTTACTTGCCTAGGTAGTCGAATGGACTAAGGCGTTAGACTCAAACTGCACGTTGATAACCGTTAGTGGGTACGGTCGATGTTCGAGTCCCAGTCGGATGCAATATTTAATTTAGCACTGTGTGGTAGTACCCGTTCGGTTTATAAGCTTAAAGTACTAATTACGCTAATGAGTTAGGAATTGTTAAGGTTGAATTTGAGGAAGTGAACCCGCATTTTGCGTGGAGGGAGAGTGTAAAACCATTTTGGGAAAACCACCCTCAGTTCACCCGAGTGAGATTAGAACCTTGATCTCCCCGTCATCGGCAGTCTAGTTCAACACGAAACTAGCGCGTTGGCTAACTACGCCACCGAGGCGGGTTGAATGCAATAGAAAGGTTGATTTTCACTGTGGATTTTACACCTGGTCTCCACGTTAATGCGGGTGAATTTCCATTTGTTTTATTTCACCCTCAGTCTACAGAGATGATACCCGCTTCAGTGGCCGAATGGGGTCGGCAACTTTGATCGCGATCGATCAGTCGATCTCACGACACTTTTCAGTTGATCACGTGAGAAAATTACATCGTCATTAAAAAATCGATTTCTCAACTAATATTCGGGTGTGAACAAAAATATTTTGATCGGTCGTAATCGGTATTGTTATAAGAAAATGAATTATTTTGATATTAAGTTATACATTTAATTTATTTTATAATTTTTTTCTAGAAAGGTGGGAACATATTAAGAACTCGAGCAAAGATTGAATTTAAGGAAAATATATAAGCCATATTAAAAAAATAAGCCAAAGTATAATGGAGAGACGACTAGTGATCGCGGGACCTTGGATAAGTTTGTAAATCGATCGTTTCCCAAAAAAGGTTGCCGACCCCTCGTTTAAGGGTACGGACAGACTGGGCGAGCGCGCGCGTGGGTGACTAAAAATTAGAATAGAATGAGACGTGCCCAGACTGGAGCGCGCGAGTGAGTGACACGCTTGAAAGAGAGAACAAAACTTTTCAATCTAACATGATATTTGAATTGTATATAAATATCGGTAGGTTTAGCGCACTTGCTACTAACGGCCTAATTTAATTGGTAAGATCATAAACTATATATAACTGATGTGTTAAAATACTTCAATATTATAATCAAAGTTGGCCTTTACAAATAAGAATCACCATTAGCGCGGAGAGAGGATGGGAAAACTACAACAAAAAATTATTTTTCAAAAACTACCCTCAGTTCACCGAGACAAGATTTGAACTTTTGCTTCCTCGTCAACAAACTGTCGAGAGCTATCTGCTAATCATGCGCTTGCTCGATTGTCAGTCTGGCCGAACCCAAGGCGTCATTCTTGAAGTAGACTGCTAAAGATGGGGAAATCGGGGTTCGAATCTCTGTCAGGTCTACTGAGGGTGGTTTTCCCAATATATTTTTCACTCTTCTTCCTCCTCGCAAATGCGGATATATTACCTCTAAAATGCTTCCTTCCTCTCCCCTACCACATTAGAGTAACTATCATAAATTACAGGCCTAAAATTTACTCACGCCTTAGTACACTCTTGCATTGTGAAGCTAGGGGGTTTAAAATCTAAAAAAATTGATCTTATATCTTGAATGTAAAACGCGGTGATTATAAAAAAAGAGGAGAGATTCGAAACCTCAACTTTCCCCTGACAAACCAAACTTGATGATAAATTTCAATTAGTTTAAAAAAAACAAATCACACATGGACACGTTAATAGAAGCTATGACATTCGTCTTAGCGCGCAATGCTCTACCACTGAGCGACCCAGGATTCGTCTCGTGCTGAGGGTCATTCTTCACTCATAGTTAATTAAGGCACAAGTCTAAAATGGACGTGTGGAATCATCTGCTACTTGAGCTTAACATTGAACCCACAGACGCTGGTGACTCAAGGTTGGCCTTTGTGCCTTAAGGTGGGATAGAAGGGGTCGCGAGAAAAAGTCAGTGTTTTTGCAGTTTTTATGGCAAAACTTTTTTTTTTGCCAAAATAAATCAAATATTGCTCCACTACAAACATAGACTATAATTTTCTTCACATGACGACCTCAAAATTTCTTGAATATCTGTCAAGGGTGTTCTGGAATTTAATGAGAATTTTTTATCTTAATTTAAAAAGTCTGTTAGATAATTTCGCTATGCTCATGACATATATTCAACAACTGTTGATATCACCATGTGAAGAAAATTATACTCCATGTTTACACTGAAGCGATATTTGATCTATTATGTACAAAAAAAGTGTTTTGCCATAAAAACTGCAAAAACACTGGCATTTTCTCGCGTCCCCTTTTTTCCCCACCTTAAACTAAGATTCAAAAAAGCTGATGATTCCACACGTCCATATTATTAGACTCGAGCCCTAAACTATGAGTGAAGAATGACCCCGAACATAGAACGAATCCTGGATATCTAAATGGTATAGCATTGGTCGAGAGTTCCAGGTTCAATTCGCGTGTCCAGATGTCGTTTTTCAACTAATTTAAATTTATTGAGTTGTCCACCTACCTACTGACGGATCCGTAATGATATCTCTTTCAACCTTGTGTGTGTGTGTGTGTGTCTGTCTGAAGACTAGATGAGCTTGACATCTAGTCCGCGTGCCCACCGGTGTAGGGTTTATAGAAGGTGTTAATCTGTGTCGTTAACCTAGTCACCAGGAGCAATCTCCTTCATTGAACTAGTCGCAAGCTGTTTTTTTTTT
>CABFWB010000118.1:334293-350130 GCA_902151455.1 Timema bartmani | reverse complement strand
ACTAGTCGCAAGCTGTTTTTTTATTTAGAGCTCTCGTTTGTGGGGGGACTCAGAAGTTCCTCTTCATTCACATAAATTGGCTACAAGTGGACGCGAAGGTTGGTTGGTCGGGCTCTAACCTACGCTCAGCTGCACAGATATCAATGGCCGCTAAAATGAAGAAAAGTACCATCTTTGTAAAAAATAAATAAAAAAATACCAGAGTTGAACTGATGCGAATATTGATGACTCGTGTTCAGCTAGATATTAGTGAATCGGTTATGGATCTTAATCACCGATGTAAGGTTGATTATTCGCATTTATTTTACTGTGGTGGTTTTTTTTCGTGGCATCTCACTAGCCGTTCGGCTTGTACGCATATTTATACCTAGCCGGTATTAGAACCCCGACCTTTTCCGTCATCGGCAAGCCTGACTACAGTAGGATATTGACAGTAAAAACTTTTTTTTAATACAAACATATTATTTTGCGAACAACGATGATAATTGTTAACTAACCGTTTGAGTTATTCGCTTAAGTACTAATTACACTAATGGGTTAGGAATTGGGAAGGTTGAATTTAGAGGAAGTGAACCTGCATTTGCGTGGAAAACAATTTTGATAAAAAAAGGTAGTACACCCGACCTAGATTCGAAACCCGATATTCCCTTCATCGGCAATCCGCGTCTGTATTCCTAATATTTTAAAATTAAATCCCTTAATAATTGCACTCAATTTATCATGAACGATATCCGTCATAGCTTAATCGATTACAGTATGGTCTTAAATAATAAACTGCACCATAGTGTAACCTGTCAAAGGTAAGCTTGCTACCTTTTAGGATAAACGGAGAGTGCATTCATTAATTGTTATCATAATCTCAATCACCAATCCCACTTTGTACTAGTTATTAATAGTTAATCGTGATTGATAGGCAATTGGAATTAATTGGTGCAAATAATTGAAGCATGAGCAATTTAATTCCATATTCGGTAATTGGTTTAATTTAATCGGTACCCTGATATGACTAATATTTTCAAACTAACTTAACAGAACTACCCACGTTTATAATTGATGTCCTTAAGGTAATTGATGTCTCCTAAATTTAAGCAACGTTTTAAATTAATTTCGACATCTAAAATAACTGCTCTTGACCTAATTAGGGCATTATTAATCATTTCCGTATACAAATATGTTTGTTGTACAATGATCATATGCATACGTCATAAACCAAGTTGAATAAGCTCTTTTGATCTTCTTTTTTTTTTTTCACTGTCTCTTAAAACATTACATTCAACCTTGAACTTGTTGGACTAATCAGTTACACTTAAACCATTCAAAGGAGGTATTTCAAGGTTGAGAGAGGGGAAGAGAATTTATCTAATTCGTGCAAAGTGGGCCTATGTCAAATTGAAAGAAATTATCACACATAAATAAATGATCCATAAAAAGGCTATAATATAATTTATTATATGCATAAAATGTGTACATATATTATTTTGACAATTTTGACATTTTTATCTTCTCGTTACTCCAAGAAGAGAGGCAGTATTGTGATTATAAAAAATATGGAATTTGAAATTCTTTGTTGGATGTTGAGCCCCTGAAACCAAAAAGGTGGTTTTCTCAATGTCGCCTGACTGTGTGCCGTATCTCAACCTATAGCCAAAACCATTTTACCGATTGGGCTAAAACTTGGTACCTAGGGTTATCATGAGTTCCCCAGAGGAGTTTTTTTTAAAATTATTTACCCAACCCTAAAGTTGAGGGTAGGGTACTTAGCGGTAAAAAGTTGGGTTTTGTCGATGCCGACGTTGAACGATGCATAGTAGAGCTTATAAGACTCTATAAGAAGATATCTTAACTATTAAAAAGTGTGTTAAACTTGTGCATATTTTTATAGTACTATAGATCATAGTTTTCAGCGATGTCTGAATAAAAACGTTTGTGCGGAAGAGATACAAGCTACCTTGAGTTAGTAAATCAAACAAAAGTAAAACGAAATATTTTTGGCAGTTATTTCAATTAAATGTAGTATATAAATATTATATATATATTTTTAATATTTAAAAAAATACACAAGCATGTTTCGAGTTTTTAATTCAAATTCACACGTTACATTTTCTGAAAAGAATTGTATTTGTTGTTGGTAAACTCAACTATTATCAAAACAAGGATGAAAACATTGTCCGTTGGCATGCGTGTAGTGCTTTTAGTATTAGTTACGTTGCTAGTCATTTCGTGATAGTCGCCATCACCATTTCAATACAGGACCTGGTGGTCTAGGGGTAAGATGTCAGACTTCTGTGCTGGAGGTCCAGGTTTCAATTATCGGTCCCGGCACAGATTTATCTGATTGCCAAACCCTTCCGTCACCTCTGACAAGACATGTATTAATCAAAACTTGTGAATGTGTGGAATGCCAGGCCTCCACCGTTGGTTCGGATCCCACGTTAAACTGTAGGTCCTTCATTTCATCTCACAATCACCCTTCCATTACACATTAGCGTAAGTGCGTGGAACCCGAACGGGTAGTAAGATGCGGTGATAATAATAATAATAATAATAATATTTCAATACAAGTTTATCATTAAAGTACGAAAACGTCCTTAACAATGTTTACTTTGGTAAAGTACAATCCAATTTTTATTTTTATGACAACATTTTTACTATTTTATTACTGCTGTTTTGTAGGTAGTAATATTGTTAATATCCATCAAAAGGGACGGTTTTCGTACACATGACTTAACGTATGAATACGTGAAAGTAGATTTAGTGGCTTTTCCAGCGGTCCTAGTGAAAATCGGACTATACAAATAGTTCACTAACAAAAAATTATAATTCAAAACTAGCTTGAACGATAATCACTTTTTAAAAACAAGTCCCGGGTGGAAACCTTTCACTGAAACATTCCATATTTTATTTCGGGAAAGGTGGCAACCTTAGCTGATTTCAAAGTCCAGATTGGTTGCGAGAGTTAGTAAAGAAGCCAAAGGGGAGGCGATACTTTTTTTTGTCATGTTTACCGGCTGGGAGTGTTTCAAGGTCGTACGAAGAGCGTTTGAAAGTCACAAGCAGACCGTGTCTTGCAGTCGCAGAGGGAATTATTTCTTATCAACGTGAATTGAATTGTGTAGAATGTCGAGAGTCACTCGTGACAACTAACACGTATTGATTAGCCGGCGTTGAAAGAGGACGCCATTTTTTTTTTTTTCAGTTTTTACTTTCTCTCAACACCTCGATGAGAAAGTATTGTGATTGTCAAAAAAATCGAACTCGAGGTTTTGATGAATGTCGACGTTTCATGAGCCCCTGAAACAAACAAAAAAGTTGTTTTTGTGATGCCGTTTGTCTGTTTGTACCTCGGTCTCGAGCCGAAACTATTTTACTGATTGGGCTAAAACTTGGTATTTGGGGTTTTCATAAGGACCTCCGAAGGTTTTTGGAATTATATATTTAACCCTAAATTTAAGGATAGGTTATTGAAGGACAAAAAGAAAAAATGATTTTCTCGAAACTCGCTCTAACGATTTTGATTCAATTTTACATCTAGACACTGTCATTATAAACAAGATGGAAGTTCTCATGTACTTATAAAAATAACTTTGAGGGTACATTGTATGAGGGAAATTTTCCAATCTTCATATTTTCTCCGCAAATAATTGATTTACAAAATAACTTACCATAGTAAAGTTTTAGTATTTTTAAAGATACAAATCTTTTATTTGAAATATAATTTTATAAAACCAATAGTTTTTAAGTTATAATAAAATCTATATACTTTTTAATTCAAATATTTGAAAATGAATTTGATTCAACAGTTTTTGAATAACTGTCATGCTTGTAATGAATTTTGCTAAGAAACGCTCTAAATTAAAAAAGAAAACAAGTTTTCATCAGATTCCAGGATGCCCATAACAAATATTCAAAATTGTTGAGACCAGCTTCACTGGTCGAATTGACTCTAGTCGTGACTCTCGTAATATACTGACCTGTCAATGTTCGGGATATGAATCCCGTTCAGGTTTACTGAGGGTGGTTTTATTAATGATTTTCCACTCTCTCTCTCTTTCTCTCTCTCTCCCTTTCTCTTTCTCTCTCTTTCTCTCTCTCCGCAAATTTGAGCACACTTTCACCAAATTAAACCTTCTTTTATTCAGAGTAATAAGACGGGGTGCTCGAAAAAAAAACTTTTAAGAGTACTATTTGTAGAAAATTAAAAACTGAATGCATATTCTTAAAAAATATTTAATTTATTCTGTCAAAAAGAAATATTTGTTGTAAAGGTCACAAACATATTGGCCTTAGCTCGTGTTTACTTCCATTAAACGATATATTTGTGTCCTAGGAAACTGAGGTAAGCTTGTTACAGCCCAATTTTCATAGAAATTACCTTTTCAAAAATACAAACATATTTTTTGAAACCAAAATTGATAACATTTAACTATTTAATTAGCAGGCCTATTATTATTTTATAGGTATCGATAATAACATCCAAAACCTTAGCTAAGTCGGTAGCGTCTCTGTCTACCGAGCTAAGGAAGTATCCCGGGTTCGGTTCCCGGTATGGCCGAAAAATGTATCATTGGTGAAATATTAGGTTTCCACTTTCACAGTGGTAAATTAATGGTCGGGGGCTAGATGGTGTGTCCGTTCTAGATTTAAGTTGGATAATAAGTCGTGTGCTGATATAATCAGTCGGTTCAGAAAGTGTAATTTAAATACCTCAAATAAATTAAAATAAATCTATCTATCTATAGAAAATTACACCTGACTTGATGTGTGAGTACGCTTATGAAAATTTCCTGTAGTAGCTTGTTGCCAATAACAAGCTATGTAAACACATTATATTTCATTAATAAATGATTTTAGTTTACCGGAGGCTTATGCACCCATACGGTCGACGCTTTCGTATTTAATTTAGTATTAAATTTTAATACAATTCAACTTCTAACGGTTCAACCACTAACTATCATAGCGACTATTGGTGAAAAAAGTAATCGTCATGAAAACCTGTGCGTAGTTTGGCAGCAGTGCAGATCTAGTTTTCAGCGATGTTTAGCTAGAAACACATGCGCGGAAGATACAAAAGTTGTCCTACCTACAGTAGCCTCATGGCTTCTTTTGGTGCTGACTGACAGTTCACAGCTGACTTCTGACAGTCAACATTTAGGTATATACCTACATTTTGACTATCAGAAGTGGCAGCTGCTAAACACATGTTTTTTTGCAGATCTTATGGTTCGGCGTAGGGATACATAGTTTAGTCTGGTAGCTTTTCAAAGCCGTCAGCTCTCAGCTGTGAGCTGTCTGTCAGCACCAAAGAAGCTATGGGGCTACTGTACCTACTGGCGTTAGTAACTCGAAAATTCATTGCCGCACTTATAGTACGGGGCTTAAAGGCATGTATGGACCTTGCACTTTATGATAAAAGCAAGCCACTTTGTACAGTTGATGATTGGACCCCCCTCCACTGAATGATTTTAAGAAAGGTGCCCCTCACTGCCTCCCTTGGAGGGCCAGTACCTCCTTAATAAGAAGGAACGATCGGTTTTTCACCCTTTCTTCTTCTACAGGCAGATACACAACCGACTAAGCCAAGTTGTTAGACGATATAAAAAACCAAAACTCAATGGACCCAGTCAGAAATGACTATTTACATTCTTCAGGGCATTAATTTTGTCAATAATCCATTTCGAGTGATGTGCTTTTTTTATTGCTGCGATTGATTTATTTTGTTTGTGTGCACACGTGCTATTCAGAATTCTTATGTGGGCGTGACGCGGCTTGTATGCAGATGATATTGTAGCCTAAAGTCCCAAGTTTACGATGGGACTCTCTCTTTTTCTAACAAACCAAACCTGGGCTATTACTTGGCGTGACCCTGGTGATTATTTTTACATTTTATTTCCTGGCTTAGCTTTACTACTCGAGTTGGGCATACACACTAATGTCTGATCAGAGTGATAATTTATTGTGACCGTGGCAGCAGCTAATTGGTCAGAGAGGTCCACCAAAAGTCTAGTGGGACCTTGTCTAGTTCGATTCCATATTGTGTCGATAAAAACATTCTCCATTTGTATGCGGTTTCGTGTTATTATCCTACTGGTCTCTAAGGGTGTATTCAATCCAATTATCATAGGAAGAATCCTATCTGACAGCTAATGAAGTAACTATATCTACTTTCACGTATTCATACGTCAGGGTCATGTGATATGCAGCTGTTACTTTTGATATTTATTTTAGAGTCGATCTTGGTGGTCTTGGGGGTAAAGTGCTCGCCTCAGGATCCGATGTTCGGGAGTTCAAACCCAGCCAGGATCAACGGATTTTTCTTGCGCGATACAAATCCGTAGCACAGCTTCCTTCGGAGGGGAAGTAAAGCCGTCGATCCCATGTAGATTGTGGCATGTAAAAGAACCCTGGAAGTTATGGGAGAATACCTTTACTGGCAAAATTGGTAGGCCCTTTCGCTTTCGCTCATAGAAATTATCGTGTGCTGATATAATCAGTTGGTTCAGAAAGTGTACGTTAAATGCCTCAATTAAATAAAATATAAGTATACCTCATCTACGGTAAGAGTGTAGGTAAGTTACAGCTATCCAAAACTATAAGATCTCCTCTCATGTATCCATTCGTCAAACTATAATATGATCTGCAATACCAGACATTATAATGTTAGCTTGTTGTCGCTTTTGGCAGTCAAAACTTTCACAAGTAACCTTTTGTTTTTAATTATGTTTTCCCTTTAACCGTTTTTACATCTTCTGCTAGCTGTCATTTACCACCACTCCTATGGTGAATGGACGCTATCTATAAAATAACACTAATAATACAGTAAAATGTAATTATTGTTGACCGCATATAAATATGATTGTATTTTCCTTAAGGTTAGGCGTACCACTTTTTAATTACCACTTTTTAACTATTGTGAAAATTTGTTTTTGTTAATTAGCTTTATTTTAACACCGTGTCATATTACTTGTTTGAGCTTTACGCTAATTATGCTAATGGTTTTTAGGGGAAGAGAAAGGTTTTTTTATGAAATGTACCCGTATTTGTACCGAGAGAAAGTGGAATTCAATTTTTTTTTTAAAACCACCCTCAGTACACCCGACCGAGATTTGAGCCCCGATCTCCCCGTCATCGGTAGTCTAGTCCGCTGCGAGAATAGCGACTTAGACCATGCGGCCACCGAAGCGGGTTGTTGGCACGCTTTCTGAAACGAGTACATGATATTAAAACAAACATTGTAAGGGATCTTAAATAATATTTTAATGGCTGTTTAAAGCAATTTTAAAATATTTATTGACGTTTTCAAGACTTGATTGTCAAGACTTCAATAAATATGTCCGACATATTTATAGGATTACGATCAATAACTTTGTAAAAAGTCATCATCGACGTTTGTTTTTAGAATTATTAGAATTATTAACGAGTTCTCCACTCCCTATCCCCTTCTTGAGAACAAAAACAAAAATAAAATATCAAAAAAAATTTCAAAGTAGTTAAGCACGACTTGCAGCCATATGTTAGTTTATAAATCACGTGCTCATATGGTAGGAGTTATATGTTTAGACAACGCACGTTAATGCCTCTATTTAAAAAAGAAATAAATAATAACCTGCGATACTGAGCTTGTTTAGCACCGGTGGACACGTGGACAATGACGTCAGCTTAGTATTGTCTAGATTGCCGATGATGGGGAGTTCGAGGTTTGAAGCTTGGGCGCTATACTGAGGGGTTGGTATTTTCACACGTAATTTTTCACTGTGGTTTTTTCATCTCCTTTCCACATTTATCTTGGTGCATTTTTCTCTCAAATTAGCTTATCGAATTTTATCTCTTAGTTATTATAGGATTTTTTCTGTCACTGATTCTTACTACCCGTGCGGGCTATACGCATATATTTGTACTGATTGTGATAGTGTGTCAGGTGTGAGGGAGGTTGAATTTAAAGGAAGCATACCCGCATTTTCGAGGGAAAAAATTACCCTCAGTTCACTCAACCGATATTCGAACCCCGATCTCCCTGTCGTCGGCTTCCAGTATACTGCGAGAGTGACTCCTTAGGGCTTAGACTATACGACCACCGAAGCGAGTTCTTAGTTAATAACCTTCGCGTTGGGCGTGCTTATTAAAAATACATTATGTGGCCAGTTTTTTTTTTTTTTAGCAAGGTCATTACTTGTCTCAAGAGAGCTGAGAATTTGTAAAACGCATTGTATATTATTATTTGTGTAAAACTATTTCAAAAGTATGAACCTCATTCAATTGAATATTTGTTAATCATTAAAGTACATTCCCAATTTAAAAGTAAAGGTGAATATCAGTTAACTTATGCATTATTCACGAGGTTTGAGGATAAAAATACACACTGGAGGGAAAAAAAACACCTGAAATGTAACCGGTTGAAACCGAATCTCAGCCTTCCTAATCAAATTCGGGTGTGTTGGCCGCTAAGCTGTTCAGCTAAAGATCTTTTGAAATGGGAAAGTAAGAATTTGGACATTATTTTTTTCAATAACATGTTCCAGTTATTCAACTTATTTAAAGATTGTTGAACAATATTACGGAAATAACAGCCACAAGACTAAAATATCATCAAGCTAGGAACATTTTGTTTTGGCATTTCTATTGTGAAATAACATCCTGAGTCGGTGAGTTTCATGAATATTAAAAGGTTCATGGCCATAATTTATTTTTTCATGACCTAATCAACTACACATTGTGGTGTGTACGGGTTATGTTGAGAACATGTATGTATGTATACAGTGGCGCACCTAGAATCTTACTTTGGGGGAGAAACATTCAATCAATACTATATCCAGAAAAAATATCGAGGGAGAGAGAAAATGTATGAATATAAAATGCATTTAGAAGCTATTTGGGATTTCTTTATGGTAATTAAGGGCATCGATTTAAATAATTATTGGCTTTGCATACAATTTATTGAAGCTATTATTTGTGTTAGTATTTTTTTCCCCCCAATTGGTAATTTTGTGTCTAAAACGGTGAAACTTTTAATCTTAGGATTAAGTCTTGAGCCCGTTCTTAAAATGTGGACTCAACATTCATCACATCACATTTATCTTATAATTTACATTTTAATTAACATTATTTACCGTCTTGGGGGTGCCAAATGTTCCGTTTACCCCTGAGTGCACCCCTATATGTATGAACCACGCTCCAATATTCATGTGTCAATGTATGGAACATTTCCCATATCGCATCTCCGCACGGCAGTTACGGTCTATCTTCATGTATTCATAAGACAAACAATGTGAGGGAACTGTGAATGATGAAACTTGTCCACGGTCGATTCATCGTATGGGTTAAGAAGAATGAAAACTAGTTTTACCTAAAAACATCGGTTTATCCTACAAGCGGCAGGATGTATGTATCAGTTTGGCCTGGTCTGATTTAGTTTGTCCTGAAATCGGGTTTGGAATGTAGCATATGCATCCCCAAATATATTCAGGATAATCAAGGTGCGTAGACTAGGTTGGGGTCTTGTGACGCGTACGGCTGATTGCAGTTGTGTACACAAAGATTTAGTTGGGAATCCTGAAGATACGAGACTCCTTGTTAGGCCAACACGTCGATGGGAGGAAATGTTAAAATAAATTTGAAAGAGGTAGGAAGGGTGTCAGCTTAAGGGTTGGATGGAAGTGTTTCGGGATAGGGTTGAATAAATTGTAAGCTTATACTCTGGTGGCCTTGAACTTTCGAGTTCCTTAAGGCCAGATAGCTGGTTTATTAGTTAGAGTTACTTTTCTCTAGTTTTATGTTTAGTTTGATTTGATTATGCTCAAGGTAATAATAATAATAATAATAATAATAATAATAATGCTCGTCTGACCTACATCAATTGTAGCCCAGTAGTGGGAGGATTAGCTAGTACTAATGTAACATTGCCCAAGGGATGCCCGAATGTATTAATCGTACATCCTTTCCATGGCAGCTTTCCCTCTGTCCCGATGAGATGAGATGATGGTGATAGCGAGTATGAGGGTGTGGAACCAGTAGAAACACTTAAAACCTCCTTAAATCTTACAAACCAAACCCTGGTGACCGCTAGGGTGATTCCCCTTTCGGTAAAAACACCCGAGTAACCAACAGGGAATCGAACCCGGGACTCCTAGTCTCGTAGCCAGGTGCATTGGCTGCTACACCACGGGATCGGTTACTCAAAGTGGTGTCATTTGGTTAAAGAATGAGATTTTTTTTTCAACAAAACGTTGGACTTATATTTGTGACCCTGTACTGCATCATTGTATAGGCTTGCCTTTGATCCAATATAGCCTATCGCTCTCCACGACACGATTATCCAGCTCCAAGCTTAAACTTATATTCTCTCAACCTATCTGATACGAGCTGCAGAGTCACGCCACCACAGTGTAATGTTGTTGTTTTCGTCCGGCGTGTGTGTGTGTGTGTGTGCGTGTGTGTGCGTGTGTGTACGCGCGGCGGCCATCTTGAATCCCCTTCATGTATGCTGACCTTGAATAGATCAGACTCCTCGGCTCTGCAGTAGGCCTAATCGAACAGGTTTTATAAATGCTTAAGTCTTTTTTTTAGTTTGTTATTTATTTGTTTATGTTATTTGCACGTGGCAACGCTTTTTTTTTTGTGTGTATTTATTTTCAACCTCTTTTTGTGTGTGTTCGTTTCAATTCTCATGCGATAGCACAATATTTGCTGTGGGATCGCTTATCGTATTTTTTTTAATATTATTTTTATTAGGACTTCAACTTGTATAGTAGATAAGATTGTTTTATCTGAGTTTGAGAAAAAACAGTAGTATTAATCATTTTCTTGTAGGTTGGAGTCATGGAACTAGTTCGATAACTTGAAAGGCTTATTATTATTATTACTATTTTTATAATTATATATTTGTCTAATTTTGTTTACATTTTTTATATTAATACATTGTATCAACTTAATTTCTCTTAAAAATTCTCATCTTAATTGGCTGCTTTGTCTAACTCAAAGTTATAAAATGTTTTCCAAAATTAATTAGTGTTTGTTATATTTGCACGTTTACTATTATACTAAAATCATCCCGTCTTACACCCTACACATTCACTTGAAACCAAATTGTTCTTCTGTGGATCAAGTTGAAAACTTACACAATATGTTTTTAACCCTTCAGCAGAATTTATTTATGTTCGTAGGCCCTATTATAGATTCTATAACACATAAATATGATCTATAACCTCTTTCAAAAATTTCCGGAAAAATTCAATATTCGATGAACTCACGATTTATTTTAAAAGTAACATAAATAAGCCATTCTTAATACGTAAACACATTTTATTTTCACCCACTAAACTGTTTTTTTTAATCTATTTGATTATGTAATCATTATGTTAAATAGTCCCTTCATACGTTCAAGGTATAATTAGTATTGCCATGAGAATGTGACTCAAGTCCGTGTGAAAATTTAAATTTATTCACTCTTATTTAATCGTGTGGATTTTTGTAAGAATGCGTTTGGACGTGTGTATTTTTTTAAGCGAATTTCTCCCACATTAAAATCAATCCTGGCGACGTTTCGTCAGAATTTTAGTAAATATTGTCAAGCTAAAATGAAGTTATTAAAGAGAAATCAAATAATTTGTGCTTAGATGCTGTTACATAGAGACCAGTCCAAATAGATTATGTGAAAAAAATCGCTAAGAAATAACCTACACAATAATTTTATTCTATATGAGACAATTTTATTCTTTAGAACATAGTTCCCCAAATTGTGGTACGTAAACCTCTATGTGTACGCGAAGGGATTTCATGAGATACACAGCGTGCAACTAAGTTTTTTTTATCATGGAATATTTTTTATGACTAAGTTTGATGGACAAATTAACGCATATTTTGGTGTGAAGCTATGGACTTTTAAGAGAAAAAAAACTTTCTTTTCTACTGTCACGGGTTTGTTTAGCTTGGCGCTAAAACTTTACTAAAATTTGGAACAACTTTTTAATACTATAGTTAGCAGGTATATTTGGTTCCTTTTTATTTTCTGAAGAGCTAGAAGGGATGCGTTGTTTAGATTAGTGTTATTCAACCTGGGGTATATGAAGACATCTTAAGGAGTACGTAATATTTAATATATTATATATTTATCATTTAAAACTTATTATTTATTTGTGGTATTTAACGTGTGCGTTCTGAACCGACTGATTATATTTTCACCACACGAGCATTTTTATGAGCAAGAACGAAAGTCCTACCAATTTTCCGGAAATATATTTTCTCATGCTTTCCAGGGTGCCACACTCGGCATGGGACCAACGGCTCTACTTCCTCTCCGAAGGAAGTTGTGCTACGGATTAATTTACTATATTATACATAATTTTGTATGTAATTTATTTTAGATGTAGATTATAGAATAGGTATAACTTGCATAATACACCAACAACTTTAGGGGTACAAAGCTGAAGAGACATTGAATCTGGGGGTATGCGAACAAAAAAAGGTTTAATGGTACTGGCCTTTAGACCATGACTCTGAAAGGGGTACGCGACTGGCAACAGTTTGTGAAACACTGCTCTAGAAGATAACATGTCCTTAATTTGTGTCATTTCTCAACATATTATATTCACATGAATATTTTCTCAACAGCATTTATCCGTATCAAAAGCTAATTACATTGTATTGTGTGTAAACGCAAGAACTCTATAATTATTACTTGTGTACTCGGTAGCATAAATGTTTCTGATAGCTCTTAAGAAGATGACAATTTCACACGTTCATCACAGACTACGCCTTAATATATGAGTAAATATGACCCTCAGAACCGGAAGAACATGTATATCTCAGTAGAAGAACATTGATGCGTTAATTCAAAGCCTGGGATCGATTTCCGTACCTAGGTGTCATTTTATAACGTTATATTTTAATTAATATCTGTAAAAGGCAATTACTATTATCCAGTGTTAGTTTTAAATGAATTGATTCCTTAACCTAATATAGTAGGATCAGGCTACCTTATTTGAGGGATATACACTATTCGCCTGGAGAGAGGATAAAGGAACACCCGTGCTCAGTGAACCCGACCTCTCTGAATAGAGTATGATCATTTCTAAACCCTGATGGTAAGCGTCTCCTTGTGTTGAGGTAGGTTAAGTCGTGCATCATGTAGCCCTGTGTTCAAGATCACACTATATGTGTCACAGGTAATGAGTGCTTGTGAGGTCACGAGTATCAGGTACGGGATATCATCCATGTCGTGACGCTAGTAGAGCCTCTTATACCGCCCACTCTCTCTCTCTCTCTCACTTCTGTTGAATTGATGGATTTAGGCGGCACTCTGCGCCGCACTATCATTTACAAACACGACCATGAAACAACTTGGACAACGTCCCCATAGCTGAGTGAGCAAGAGGATGATTACAGGTCTAGAACTTATAGAATGCAGCCTCTGATGATGTAGAATGCAACCAGTGTTCATCGCTCAATCCTCCGAACCTCTGACGATGCAGAATGTAACCAGTGTTCCTCACTCATTCCTTAGAGGCTCTGACGATGCAGAATGTAACCAGTGTTCCTCACTCATTCCTTAGAGCCTCTGATGATGTAGAATGCAACCAGTGTTCATCGCTCAATCCTCCGAACCTCTGATGATGCAGAATGCAACCAGTGTTCATCGCTCAATCCTTAGAGGCTCTGATGATGCAGAATGTAGCCAGTGTTCCTCACTCAATCCTTAGAGGCTCTGATGATGTAGAACACAACCAATGTTCCTCACTCAATTCTCCGGGCCTCTGGCGATGTAGAATGCAACTAGTGTTCCCGAGTAGGGTTTATTTTAACAAATAAGCCACAGGAAAAGCTACCCTGTGGGCTGTAAGCACCAAGCTGCAATAACCCCCGCACCTGTCAACTTATTGCGACTATATATCTGTCCATTGCGATGTTACTCCCCAGCAGATACCGCTGATAGCACGTGTACAAGACAGATGGGAACAGGACGGTTTCAAATATTTGGCGGACGCTTAGTTTCTATTTCTGACCTAGTTTGGAACACACACAAATCTGTTCTGTTCTTGGAACTACGATTTCTATTTGGATTATAACTTGTCTTCTTTTTGTTATAAAATTATAGAGTTTGATGAGAATTGGCACGTCACAGAGAGTTATATAGATAAACCTTTCAGCAACCCAATATGTGAAACAAGCTTTATTTTATGCGCATTTGTGTTATGTAAATAAACACTATTTAAAATAAAATGTTTAACACGTCTACTTCTTTGTCTTGTAAACAATCTATAAAAAGATAGTAAATGGGTTGGTCAAAATATGTTTTCATATACTTGAAATCAAATTCCATAGTTTAAAAAACCTGTACTTACATAAACCTACCTACAAACGTAACTTAATAAAAGTTTGATACACTTTATAAAACGATTATTTGTATAGTATTTTTTTAAGGCATACATTTTGTTTACCCTGAAAGCTAACAGTTTTACCGTGAATTTAAAATAACCAACTATCTTGATACAAGTTCTAGTGTGCTCACCTTTTGGTAATATTTATCTTTCAATTTTGACTTTCTATCCTCTCTAAAATCAACTGTCGGTAAATATTTTCATAATCCAAGAGGGTAGGGAATAGAAGGATAGTTTATAAACCTTTTAATGGACGTATTAATAAACTTAATAGTTATTTTATGCGCAGGACTGAACATAACATTCTTAAATATGTTTTTTTATTGGTTAAAATTCTTCTAAATGGTATCTTTAGACAATACAATTCAATTAATGAAAATCAATTTCAAACATTTCGAGTAATTATTTAGGTCCAATATAATTTCGTGTAACTTGTAAACAAGGGTCGGGGGATGTCCGAATTCTTAGCTAAGTCCCGGATTCGATTCTCTGTTGAGGCTGAAAATAGTATCATTAGTTGAATTTGGGTTTCTTAACTTTATTGATGAATTGACTGCCAGAAAGCAGTATGTTCTCGAATTATTCTAGTTTGTAAGTCGTTTACTGATATAACGAGTTTGTTTGGAAACTGACAGTATATGTTAAGAAAAAACTTATATAAATTAAAAACAGATTTTTTTCCAGTTATCATTGATGGTATCTTACTGTATTATTAGTTTTATTTTATAGGTAGTATTTACAAAAAAAAAAAATCAAACGTACACGTTACATGTCACATGACTTGTCGTATGTGTGTATATGAACATATTTTTAGTAACTTTAATAACTTACCAAAATGTTTCTTCCTACCTAAATCAAACTGTACATTAAAAATACGGGGGAGAGAACCGTAAGTATAATATATTATCTGAACCTTCGGCGTGGCTTTCTCTCCACAAGGTGCCCAAAAAGTTATGACACATAAGCGATTACAAAGATACACAAATATAGGCAACTATACGTGTTAGTAGGAGTTTTTAATATAAAAACATATATGAAAAATATAGTTAAATCACATTAAATGTTCAGTTAGTTGTCCCTTGTTGACAATGCAAAGTCCAACTCTGTGAGTAAAATCATTATGAACTCGGTCCATTGGCGTTGCATCCCCATTAATCTTAGCGCAGCCTTCCATGATGCGTTGCTTTTAGATCAGGAATGGCCAACCCGTGGCCCCAGAGTACGTTCTGTGTGGTCCCCGCCGGTTCAAATTGAAATACTTCAACGTGAACAAATAAACAACAAACTAGGCACAATTGTGCCTTCAACATCCTCCCCCCTCCCCCCACCCACCTAATCCGTCCCCCAAAAATTGAGGGGATTCAGATCTGGTGTGACCGGGGAGCCCATTCCACACGGCCACTACGTCCAATCCGATTAGGGAAGTTTGTATTCAATCATCTTAGTTTGGTGCTTTTTTTTTTTTTTT
>CABFWB010000118.1:315746-333756 GCA_902151455.1 Timema bartmani | reverse complement strand
CCTTCATACAAAGGCTATTGCACTCATTAGACACATATGGTCTTATTATCTCAGGTTATATAATTTATGTCGCTGATAATAAGTTCTGCGACTAAAACGTAATCTACGAAATAAGAGCTCTTCTGGATAAAATATCAAGATATTGAGGGTATTTTTTTTTTTAAGAGTAATGACCTAGAGTTATTTTTCCTGTGGCAAATATTGATTTTTGTTTACGTTTCTTGTCAATAAATTGTTGTGAACTTTTGAGTTAAAAAAAAATGTTTATTGAGTCTTTAAACACATTTTGAGTCATTAACGTCCAGGGACCACATTTAAACTAAAATTAGAGTCACCCACATATGTGGCCATGGAGATTAAGGCGTAAAAATATTGTCTGATTTATTTAATTAGTGACGGAAAGGTTGTGGCAAGAATCCCTGTCGGGTAGGCCTAGACTGAGGGTAGTTTTCCCACATGGTTTCCTATTCTCACACCTGACAAATGCATGTACATTTCTTCTAAATTATTCTCTCCTCATCCTAGTAATGTAAAATGCGACAAGCGGAGGTGGGTTGAAATAACTTGTTCATGTATGAATCAACTCTGATCAACTCGTATTCCATTTACGTAGATTAATATTAGACTCCACAAGGATTCGACACCATGGTCTTGCATAGGTGGTTGGTCAGCGTCTTAAGGGTGTTCTTTGAGCGAGCTTTCAATTGTTTTTAACTTTCAAAGGGTGGGGGGGAGAAAGTATTAACCTCACAACTAACAAACTTTTGTCCTAAAATGAACACAGTTGGGGACCTTACTGAACAGTTTAATTGCTATAAAAACAATTTAAGGTGAGAGTGTAGGTAACGCGAGTTAAGGGTAGTATTTTTTTACAGTTTTTACATCTTAACACTTTTTTGGTCAAAATAAATCAAATATTTTTCCAGTAGAAACATAGAGTTTAATTTTCTTCACATGGTTATATCAACAGTTCTTGAATATGTTTCAAGGGTGTCCTGGAATTTAATGACAACTTTTTATCTTCATTTAAAAAGTTTTTATTTAACGTTACTATCCTCATGACAGATATTCAACAACTGTTGAAGTCACCATGTGAAGAAAACTAAACTTTATATTTCTACTTGAGAAGTATTTTATTCATTTTGGCAACAACAAAAAAGTTTTATCATGGAAGCTGTAAAAAATACTGCCCATAACTCGCGTTCCCTACAATCCCCCCTTAAGCGCAAGGTCTAGCTAATCATGACCTTGTCTGAAGCCTGATATTGAGAAGCATAATATATATTTACTCTTTATTATTAGTAGTAGTAGCACCGCGTCTTACTATCCGTTCGAGCTATACGAATTTACCTTCATGTGTAATGGAAGGGTGATTGTGAGATGAAATGGAGGACCTACAGTTTAACGTGGGATCTGAACCACGGTGGAGGCCTGGCATTCCACACATTCACAAGTTGTGATTAATACACATCTTGTCAGAGGTGAAGGAAGGGTTTGGCAATCAGACAAATCTGTGCCAGGACCGTGGATTGAACCCCGGAACCCCAGCACAAAAGTCCGACATCATACCCCTAGACCTCAAGGTCACCCTTTTTTATTCATAATAAATGGCTTTTTTATTTTACTGGTAGATTCTAAAGATTAGATTTTTTTAAATAAAAGTTTAAGTACATTACGAAATAAAATATGTTTAGATCCTCGACTACGATATTTGTTCACTTGCTCTGAGTTTTAGCGTTTGAAACCTCCTGGTTCTAGTCTTGTTGAGTGAACCATCTTGTGTCTAGTCGGGATTCCAACCATAGTTGTTCAGCGGTGGCCACGGCGAGGCCTCAGAAGATCTGGCAAGCAACGCACGGTTTGTTTTGGGATTCCTGTGCTTGAATTATAACACGGGATGCTCTTGTGTTGGATAACACGAGAATAGCTCCGAAGGAATCGGGTCATCGGGACCATAAATTGTCCGCTAAACGAGTTCCACCCTACCCCTTTTTCCGAGTCCGACTGTTGGGCGTTTTATTCAATCTCCAGGTGGTCTGGGAGGATGTAGTGATGGTGTGACCGTCTTGGCGGTTCTACAGGGGCTTTTCATGGTCCTAAAACCCAGATATAGTAGGGTTTTGGTAGGAAGAACCTTTTAGAAAAAAAAATTGTTGTCCACAATGATAACATTGAACTTTTTTATTGGTTTTATTTTATAGGTCTTTTATAGGATGGGACTGAAACAATTAGACGATTAGAAACTTGAAAATTAACACTCTAATTGAAAAGTGAATATTCTCTAGCTAAATAAAAGCAAACTACATACTACACTTTTTCACCTCTTGAAGATAATGTCACTCAGGTGAGCTCCACCGGACGTCAGGTAAATCTCCGCACGTTGTCCATCACTTTGCTTGGCATAGATAGTCTCATTGTTTCCATACCATCCCTTATAACAGGGCTTCCCAACTAGCGGCCCGCGTAATGCATGCGGCCCACGAAGTTTCTTGGAAAAGTAATCTACTGTAGTAAAATTTATGTTTTTAGCAGAGAAACGGAAAGTTTTGACTTGCGTTGGGAAAATATATGAAAGCTCCAACAGAGGTTCATGTTTAATTTCTTCCTTACATCTGCTGTATTATATTTAAGTATCAACGGTAGTATATTTTAGTTGGAAAATTCGTTCATTATGTAATTAAACATGCTTGTACAACCAATGCTTATTAAATTCACAATTAAACACCTGTTCTTGTTTTTACATATTTTTAAAAAAATTAGTAGATTATGATGCGCGCCATTACCCTCTTGGATTCAATTATGGCCCTCGGGCACTTTTAAGTTGGAAATCCCTGATCTACTAAATATTTTTTTATCATAACATCAGGTTCACATACAAATATATGTAAAAGTGAGTCATGAGAAATTGTATGTTTAGTATTTAACATGGGCCGACCTCGATGGTCTTTGGGTAAATTGCTCGCCTCAGGACTTGAAGTTCGTGGGTTCAAAGCCAGCTGGGATCGACGGATTTTTCTTCCTTCGGAGTGGAAGTAAAGCCGTCGTCGGTCCCATATCGATTGTGGCATGTAAAAGAACCCTGAAAGGTAGATGAAAATAGCTTTCCCAGCAAAATTGGTAGGCACTATCGCACTTGCTCAAAGAAATTCTCATGTGCTGAATCATTTGATTCAGAAAATACACGTTAAATAAATAAAATATTTAACATGTCATAAGTTCTCTTGTGACATAAACCTAAAGTGTTATGATTATTGGGGAGAAAGTGGTATTTCTCATTCTTACTTTCCTCTCTGTAAAGTTATGCAATTGGCTGAGGCATCACATTCGTTATTTTGTTTTAATTTAGTGTTGACTCTCGAAGACGAGATATGATTGAACTTTAATTTAAACCTTAAAAAAATAGGTATGACCAGTAATGACCGCTAGACGAACGGTTAGATAGAACACCTCTCAAGAAGTTAGACACCCAGATCACCTACTGAGGATGATCTCTTTAAAATGTGGATTTTCATTCTCCCTCCAGGCGAATGCTAATAGAGCTCATTTAAACATTCGCCTTATTTATTCTGTTTGATTTTGTCAGAACACATATAGTTGGTACTATTGTATTCGAACAAATAAATCAAACAGACTGGTATATGTATGAACAAAATAAATGTGGCCAAAATTGTGACGTGATGAGGTCCTATTTAGAAGCTCTGTAAAAGTAACCGGAAGGACGGGTAATCGAGCCTCGGCTGATGGTAGACCACGCTAACCCCGGAACTGGCGGTGGTAGTTTAGAACATCCTTTTTCAAATTGTGCTCCGTGGAGCCCCTGGACTTTGCCATAGTTATCTCAGGCCACGAGAGGAAATTTCAGAATATTCCTTATTTGTTTTTCACAATATAAAATCTCGTCAATAATTAGGATTGCCAATTTTTTTCAAATCTGAATAAATGACATTTGCCAAAGTCGCAGCTAGAACATGTGATGTTTTCTGTTTGTTTTATACTTTTAAAATCCAACTGTCCTTATTGAATGTTCAAATGTTCATAATATTAGTGTAAAATATTGTATGAAGGCTCCTGCAAGTATTTTTTTTATTTCTGGTGTGAGGGCTCCTTTGTGTTTTGAAAAGTTTGAGAGCCCCGGGCTTAGATCAGTGGTATTCAACCTCTTTTGTTCGCGTACCCCCAAATATAATTGATCTTCTACTTTGTGCCCCAAAATGTGTTGATACATAATACACGTTACACATATTCTATAATTTACATCTAAAATAAATAAAATTAATTACATCCAAAATAATGTAAGTTTTAGATCAGAAATATATATAATTTCTATATATATATACATAATATATATATAGAAATAATATATATACATAATATATATATACATAATATATATATATACATAATATATACAGTATATGTATTATATATGTGTGTGTGTGTGAAATAAGTGTTCTGTCTTACGGCAAGTCCATTCCTTTTGTCGGTGAACTTAGACCGCCAATGCGTCCTGTCCTTTACCCCCTCCTTCAGCTCCCAGAACAATATATTTATAATATATTATTATTAAAGTGACGAACCCCCTAAGATGTATTCGCGTGCCCCAGGTTGAAAACCACTGGCTTATAGCGAACTGATGATTGTTTACGCTGCTAAACCCTCGTGACCCGAATTCTGCACGGGCTATTGAACTTGGTCCTAGGCCACAGAATTTAATCGGTGGCCAGGAACGATGGTAAAAATAACCGTCCTCGACTCGGCCGGCAGGAAGGAGTGGGGGTGGTGGAAAGGGGTTCCTCATTTATTTGGTTATCGGGGGATTTGTGGGCTCATGGGATCGATCACCTCTCATGTAGGCCTATAGGGTGTTCGGTTATTTTGAAACAAAATAAAAAGAAGCCGAGGAGAAAGTAATGTGCTCGGATGTTCACGATATCGCAGCCATGTTCAACCTCGACTTAATTGGACCTTTTTATGCCACTTTTTGAAACAAATATAATATCAAGTGCCTATACGCCAGGTAATGTAGCTTTTGATAGTTGATTTCAATGTTGACAGCCTTGGATAAAATATGTTTTATATTATAATTTTTTCGCATGAACTAGAGAGTATTATAATATTAATTTTGTACTGTAATACCTAGATAAGCCATACTGTCACAAAATTCCGAAATATGTTACGGATCGTTTTAGATTGGCCGGGATTTTAACCCCGACCTTTCTTTCACCGCTGAGCTGAACTCGACTAGATTAACGTTTATTCCACGTCCTTACCGATTATAAGCAAGGCCGTTATCTTTGCTTCAGACGTCCCGATAGATGACTTTCAGGTACAAAACCCGAGATAACTCTTGTATTATTTTCTATTTAGACAAATCTTTTAGAATACATACCATGATTTTGTTAGTAATCTTGTTTTTTATGGCCTTATTTAGTACCAGAACTCTACTGTTTACATTAAATTCATGATTCTGGAACTAAATAAGGATACCCAGGATGAACTTCCAACCAAAGTCAAGGTATGGTTGCAAACTCTTGAAAATTCTCACTTTGTACGACCATAAACAGTAAATTTTTAATAGAAAAGACCTTATCTGAAAGCTAAAAAAAAGCTACTAGATCTTCTTTAACGTATTAATATTGCCAGGTCATGTGATCTGCAGCTGTCACTTTTGATCAATATAATCAATACTTATAGTAAAGTATTTTCAACTTCACTCGCAAACAAAAAAATATGGTTGTATTTTCTAAAAAGGCCCTTCCTATGAAAATTGTAGTGTAGGAACCCACTTAAGCGTATCCGACAGACGGATAGGAGGAAATTGACTGCTCACCAACGACCCAACATTCAGAGAGGATGTTTCATCCAATCTGATATCGACAACACACCCGTAGTAACAAGAGATGTTGGTTTCCTTCCTGGTCGGCTGCAATATGTAGGTCACCCCGGTTCCTGATAATGCTCCACAACACACACATACACACACACACACACACAGCACGTGGACAAATAAATAGAAACAACTGTCTCCCGTTCCGACAGATGGCTTACAGTCGTTAGCAACTTTAGTTGAGTGTTATATTTAAATGTATTAACACCCTTGTCTATGGACACGTGGACAAAACGTCACGTACGTCTCGTTTGGTGTAGAGGGTGCGAGAAAAGGTGTTTTTTTGCAGTTATTATAGCAAAATTTTTTTTTGGGCTAAAATAAATAAAATATTGCTCCAGTAGAAACATAAGAGTTTAATTTTCTTCACGTTTTGTTACTAACAGTTCTTACATATCTATCAAGAGCATATTGGCATTAGATAATAAACTTTTTAAATGAAGAGAAAAAGTTGTCATTAAATTACAGGACACCTTTTACAGATATTCAACAATTCTTGATATCACCGTGTGAAGAAAATTAAGCTCTATGTTTCTTCTTGAGAATCATTTTATTTATTTATTTGGGGGGAAAAAAATGTTGCTTTAAAAACTGCAAAAAACAATTATCTTATCTCGCGTCCCCTACACTTCCACCTTAGCGGTGATGTGGAGGTAAAGGCTTAAATCCCTGTAGGATGTACAGATATAGTTTTCAAAAAAAAATCCACTCTCCTTTTCCTCAAATGCGGGTAAATTTTGTATACATTCTACCTTTATCATCCCTATCCCATCAGTGTTATCAAATGCGGATAGCTCGAACGGGTGGTAAGATGCAACGCCCCTAAAATAATAATTGTGGTGAGACCCCGCTGAAAGATGACTGATAGGTTAAAACTGTTGGGCTCGCATTGCACTTGGTCGCCATCGACGTTGAGGCTAGGGTTCGAATCCCTGCACGTTGCGCCAAGGGTGGTTTTCCACTAGGTATTTTCACTGTGGTTTCCTAGCCTCCGTTATGCGCTAATGAGGGTGCATTTAATTTAAGCTACCCTTTCCATTCAATCTGCATTTAAGTTAATTCGTTAATTGGCGCTATATTAAACGCACAAGCTTTACTTTTTTTCGATTTAAAGCTAATATTGCATTTTTGATCATTTACAAATGTCTGATAAATTACATTTTAGATCAATTTCAATTTTTTGTTGCGCTTCATTGTTTGAAAATGTGTAACATACGGTAATAAAATGCTAATAAAGCTGTAAATCAATCAATAGGATAATTTATTACAATTATATACTTTTTTTACAGACAAGCTTAACCTAAGATATCCTACATAATTTAACACCCAACTTTGTTGTCGGAAAATGCCATCCGAGCATTAAGATGAACACCCATGTAAACTAATACATCATATGGTTCACCACCCGGGATCGAACCACACCCTCTTAGACCTGTAGTCGAGCTTGGAGAGTGTCATTAGCTATGCTAATATAATGGTTCACAATGACTGTCATTGTCAACCTTACTCGACTTGTTACCCTTGATGTGATGAAGCTACGTTTGAGCTAGCGTTAAGGTTATACGCATCTTATATATAATTCCGGCATAGAAATTACGAGTAACTGGCTGAACAAATTTTGACAAAGGGCCTTTCATTTTGTAGGTTATCGGAAAAAATAGTAGTTTCCAACGAAAAGCTGATTTTCCCAGAACATTTTCAGCTTTTCATTCTTTGTTTACACCACCATGGAAACCTTGATTTGTGCAAGAATATATAAATATGTGTGTGTGTGTGTAAATAAAATATTTATTTCTAGCTACAAATAATACCAACTCAACTCTTACTTTAGTGGTTTGGTGCAACAAATAGAAAGATTACGGCAATTATTCGGATATATATAGATATATATCAAACAGATCGATGATATTATATATATTATATTTTTTTGCATTATTGATTTTTATCCTTCCTCTTCTATGTCTTTAAATATTTTCCTCTGCTCTTATGTATAATTTGATAAGCCCTATTCTGGTAATTGAAATTGCGAGAAAATGACGTAATCAATTTTGACAAACGACCACTAATTTTTAAGGTTAGGTGTTCAGGATGCCGCCAAAAATAGTACCTTCCAACAAAACTCCTTTTTACCCAGCGAATGTTCAGCTTTTCATTCTTTGCTTGTACCACTATGAAAACCCTAATTTGTGCATGGTTTTATACTTAGGTAGATTGTACAAATCTATAGCATAAACGACTGGCGCATATTGGCGATACCAGTTTGGATTGAAATGGTTGATGGCATGAACGGTGTGTGTAAACAAAAACTTACAACTCAGGAATCTCCATGTGAGCATTGTATCCAAGGTAAAATGACTAAATTGCCTCATGTAAAAACTCGCTCAAGGGCTAAGTGCCCCATGCAGCTTGTCCACAGTGATGTCATGGGTCCGATCAGTCCTACATCATATGACGGTAAGAGATACATACTTACCCTAATTGACGATTATAGTCACTTTACCTATGTTTACACGATCAAAGCAAAGTCAGGGGTATTCGAGTGTTTTAAGAAGTATGAAGCTCTAGCAGCTGTTCATTTTAATGAAAGAATAAGCCGCTTCAGGTGTGACCGAGGTGGTGAATACTTATGTTCAGAGACGAGAAAACACTTTGAACTCAAAGGTATTCTAATAAAAATTACAAGTTTGTCTTCCGAATATGTTACACAACAAAGTTCCCGTTGAGATGAATAAAATTATATATGTATATTGGGCGCCATTCCTAGGAACTAGGAGAAAATATACCTTAGTTTTAGCTTATGTGGTGCTAACTGACAGCTCACAGCTGACTTCTGGCGGCTTTGAAAAGCTACCAGACCAAATTATGTATCCCTACGCCGAACCATATGATCTGCAAAAAACATGTGTTTAGCAGTTGTCACTTCTGACAGTCAAAATGTAGGTATATACCTAACTGTTGACTGTCAGAAGTCAGCTGTGAACTGTCAGTCAGCACCACAGAAGCTAAAACTGAGGTATAGCTCGACTAACTTTGACAGTGGCACGACGCCTCTTAACACTCGAGATCACTGGGTGTGCTCGGGAACGTTTTTTCTGGATGAAGCAATGTTAATAATAACTATACTGCATTTACGGTAGGAATTACTCTCTGAAAGGCCTTTTTTCCTACCAAAATCCTACTATATAATAGCTTTCTGGTAGGGAAAAAGGCCTTTCAGAAAAAAAAAATTCCTATGCTGAACAGACTTTACACTCTACCTTACCCACAACAATGGTGTGCTGTAAGTTTCTACAAGAGTTTAAACAATACTTAAAAATAAAACATGAACAATTGAAATAAAAAATGGATCACTGAATGAAATGTACTAATTTTAAATTACAATTAAATAAACAACATTGAAACTTTTGTGGGCTCTTAAAATTATTGCTTCATTGTTACCACATCCCAATCCTGCCTATGGAATTCCGAGTAAATACAATTATAATCTTACAAAATAAAAATAAAATATATTGTAATACATATATTCTTAAACAAAATTAATCAATTAAAATAATAATCTCCGAACATGGTTAAATTTAAGAGTTTATAATACCAGAATACAAGAAAAAATGTATAGGCTAAGAATATATGATATTGGAGTTTTGAGTAAAACAAAATAATAAATATTTAGTATTGTTGATAAAAAAAGCAATGTCATTAAGATTTTGACATAAAATAAAATATTAATTAATGCTCTGGATTTAATAAAGTGTCTGAATATATTTAGTCTTTTCTTAAAGTTTTATATTAATCCTGGATTCTTGATGATAAAAAAAAGAGAGGAAGAGAAACTACCCTCAATTTATTTAAATTTGTAAAAATAAAAAATATATTTATGTAAAACACTTCCCAGATACGCAATTTGAACATAATTGTCCATGCCAAAATCTTTGAGGCTATTTTTTGAGAATTTTCTGGACAGAAATAGTTGCGAAACCCACTTTTTAGAGGGGTGGAGTTAAATTTTCACTGCCACAATATTCGCTTAGTGATGAAATAAAAACAAGGTAAATTAATTATTGACTTAATCAAAAATCTTGACATTCAGTGCTTGGTCGTCCTAAATTGAAAGAGTGGTACTGTTCTCTTGTTTAAAAAAAACCTCAGTTAAATTTGGTAGGAATGTTTGCCACCATCAATCGCATCAACTTAGAGCCTACACACAAATTATTGAAAAAAGGTTTTTATGACATAAAGTGAAGAAAAGGCTTACTCATACAAATATGTTCCAGTAGAATCGATAATAGTTCTCATTTTCTTTCATCAGATACCACCAAATATCCCCACGACAACCAGAGGGTCGTAGACCCCCAGTTAAAGAACCGCTGAGCTAGATAATTAGATACGGAATATAGTTCTGTGCATGAGAGTACTCGTGCTAAGACGATGAATTTATGATGATGACTGCGATAAAAAAAATATATAATATTATAGAGATTACTACCAGTCTGGTTCTAATCGCAAACAGTTGGTAAACATGTTTTATAATGACTGGAGGTCAGCGAGGGACTATTTTAGTGTGTCTTGTCAATAATGTTTTTGTTGCTTTTTTGATGTAAACACACACATGAAAGCGAAACATTTTGAAAGGTGATGGTTTAGATGGTTATCGTGTACGGTTTTGTCAGGTTCCGCCCAACGTTTCTCATAGTAGCATCTGTTCCGAGCGTCAGGTGATATTAATCCACGATAAAAGTAATAAACTTCGTTACTGTAACGTTGCGTGTCGATTCGATTTAAATAAGACCATCGATATAGCGTCGATAATATACTAAACAGTATTATAAAAGTGCGTGTGGGGGAAAAAACAAAAAAAAACTCATGAAAACTCTACCATAGTTGTCAAATTATTTTTCTTTTTTTTTATCACCGTATCTTACTACGCGTTAGGGGGTCATACGCTTAAGTACTAATTACGCTAACAACAGTTTTAGGGATTATAAAGGTTACATGTGTAGGAAGTGTACCCGCATTTCCGTCGAGGGAGAGTGGAAAACAGTTTTTGAAAAAAACCACCCTCAGTACACCCGACTAAGATTCGAACCTCGATCTTCTCATCATCCGCAATCTAGTCAACTACGAGAGTAGCGCCTTAGACCACGCGACCACCGAAGTGGGTTTGTAATATCATCCCCTGATATTAAGGGCTAAGAAGTTTGTAGGAAAAGACCGCGAAAGAGGCCTATAAAAAGATGGGAGGAGCAGATAACATAAACTGTGCAAGTGAGAGGAGAAGTATGAAAGAAATTAAATTAGGAAGAGTGGTGGAAGGCTATAGGAATATGGTGGCATCTTAGTAAACTGGCCCAGCCACAAGCTGGAAACAGTTGTTGATGATGACGATTATATTACCAAACACACTAAGACTGTAATTAGTTATATCTTGTGTTCCACGGTGACCCAAATACCAAGTAAAAAAATAATATTTCGACCGGAAGCACCGTTGTCGACTCTTGATTCGAGAGGTTTTTGATTCACGTCTGGATTCACTAAGCGGCTTTTTTTCATGATTTTCGACACCCTCACCCCTCTTTCTCCTGTCAGATCTTCTTTCAAACCACCCTTCCCCCCTTTTATATTCGTAATTTTTTTTACGATTTGGTAGATTTGAATATTTTAGTCGTTTAATTATTTTAAATATAAGGATTGATAATAAAGCGAATGATATAACATTTTAGATTTAATTGCATTGAGTAAATCAAATATAAGTGCAATTTTATAACTAATATTGTTATTTTCTAACACAATTTTTTGAAGATAATATTTAATCATAAAAATTAATAAAATGCTTTTCGTAAGATGGATTTTGACTCCCTCCCCTCTTCGTAAAAAAAGTAAGAAAATACTGAACCTCCTCAACCCCTCCTCCCCAAAAATACCATTACGTAATTTAAGGACAGCCCCCCAAAGGTTGTTCTTTGTAATGTGTTTTCACCCTTTAAGCAAATGATGAAATATTTAATTAAAATTAACACCTGCTTCAGTGGCTGGATGGTCTAAGGCGTCACTCTCTTGTTAGGCTAGATTGCCCTTCCTAATCCCTAAAACCCATAGCGTAGTTAGTACTTAGATAAGCGTATAACCCGAACGGATAGTAAGACGCGGTGCAAAAAAAAAATCCCTCGTCGTATCTACTTGGATTAAATAAGATATTGGTACCAGGCACATAGCCAGGATTTCATTTTGGGGGGGTTGGGGGTGTTATCCAATTCTATGTTACCCACACCCTGACTTTTTGTAAACCCCATTATTTCTGACTTTGGTTATAGTTTTTTGAAATTTTAAATGAAACATTTTTGCGGTGTCAATTAATTCATATTGTTTTTGAGTCTGTTGGAAAAGCAGAAAGCAACAAATTTGCTAAATGAATTTATAAATTATCATAATTAAAGGTAACTAACCAAGTCCAAATAATGAAATTACTATGTGTATGAAAAAGTTTTCATGCACCACTATCTATCACTTCTACAATAGTAGTCTTCTGTTAGCTTTCTTGGCCATGACATCCAAAACGTTCGCAGGTGTGAAAGGCACTGGGTGGTGAATTGACATCAGTGCCAGGTCAATCAATCTTTAACTGCACATCGAGTTTCTTAAGTAGGTCTTAATCCTTTTCATTGAGGAAAATGACCTCTCGACCTCAGCCGTTGACACAGGTAAAGTAGCTAGGACACATAGCAGATGTCGGATAGTCGGAGAGAAGTGCTTATTGCATGCATCCATAGTAGACATAATCCCATTTGTTATGTCGCATTGTTTCTTGTCTTTCCACTTCCCACACTACAAGAGCTATTCTGCCTCAACCGCTGCCTGTGAAGCTATCTCATCATACTAGAGGTTTAGTTGGGTTTTTTTTAGTTCATCCACATGACTTTCATGTGTGTTTTTGTGTAACAAAACCTCTATCACTGAAATAAAATCCTTATTTTGACAGAATCGTTGCTGAAGATTGACAATAAATCCATCTACACAAGGCAGGAAGATGGATCTGAAATAGTACTTCAATAGAATTGTGGGGAGGGTTATCCCTTTTTTGTCTGTTTCTTAACCAGTCGTGATACCTCAATAACTAATTCTAAACAAGCTGTTCGCCATACTCGTAACCTTTTTGTATTTTTAAAAAATCTTTCGTTGAATTTCGGGGGGTGTACGGACCCCATGGACCCCCCCCATCCCCCCTCCGGCTACGGGCCTGTTGGTACTGAAGTGAGATGACAAATCATTTGAGCAAATTATTTATTCCATATTTGTGTAGGCTTATTTGAGAAGAGCATTTTTATATTATTTTTTGCAGAGTTTTGACGAGATGTTTGTCTTTTTTTGTGTTTCAGGTATGTTGATAATTGAAGCTTCCGAGCCGTTTGTTGGTGTACTGTGCTTTATTAGGTAAGCTAGTTCCTATCTTTGTACAACCAATCAAATGATGACGATTAATATAAAGAAATGGTCAGATAATAAAACAATACAGCTACCTGTCTTATATGTTTCATGAAGATTTTGTCAAACCAAAAATAATATTACTACAAAAAATAAATATCGTTAAATCTTATTAAAAAATCATTCCAAATGCATACGATAAATCCGCTGGTTTCCAACGCGTCCATTCAAAATGGCTGACAAATATGGCGGCCAAGCAAATTGGAGGCTTCTTCCTAAAAATTCATAAAAACATCTTATTTATCAAGCTACAACTTTGGAGATGTTAACATATAACGGAGGATAAGTTGAGGATCAAAATAACCATCCAGTTTTCAAATAGTAATTAGAATGTTTAGAAATAAGTCAACCTATTGTTATTTTTATGACCTAATAAATCGGAAAATAAGTTAACATTTCATAGAAAAAAATGCATGAAATAAAAATGAAATTGTAATTTTATCAGCTGTAAAAATCACTAATAAATAATTTGTTAAATTCCTCCTACGTATCGCATTTGTAACCTACTCTTTAAATCTTCGGATCGCTGGATCTCTTGTTTTTAATTTTGTAATCGGATGTAGTAGTACTACTTCTGCTTTCTTTTTACTTTCTCTCGACACCTCGGAGAGAAATTATTGTGATCGTAAAAAAAAAAAAATTGAGATTTTGATAAATGTCGACGTTTAATGACCTCCTGAAACCAAAAAGTTGTTTTCGCAATTCCGTCTGTCTGCCCGTCTATACCTCAGGCTAGAGCCGAAACAATTTTACCAATTGTGCTCAAACTTGGTATCTTGGATTTTCATAAAATCCCCCCGAGGAGTTTTTGTAATTATACATCTAACCTAAAATTAAGGGTAGTTTACTGACGGGCGAAAAAAGAAAAAAAATCGATTTTTTCAAAATCCGTTCTAACGCTTTTTATTAAATTTGGTATCAATCACTGTTTATCATTACATACAAGATGGCAATTTTCATTTTCTCGTGAAATTGACTTTGAGGGTACCTTACACGAGGGAAATTTTCAAATTTTTATCATTTCTCCGCAACTATTTGAGATACGAAATAACTTATCATTGTAAAATTGTAGTACTATCAAAGAAAAACGTATTTTACTATAAATATATTTTTTATAGAACCAATAGTTTCTGAACTATAAGCAAATATACAGTATAAATTTTAATTCAGGTCTTTGAAAATGAATTTGATTCATATGCTATTTAGTTGACAAAGATATACAGTGTTCCTAGTTCCAAATACTACTGGCCATAGAGTAATAATTAAGTAACAGTGTATATTATTTAATTTATGATCTTTGGTTTAGTGTTTCTACAACAATGTATAGACCCATTATTTCGTTTCACAAATCTTACGAGTTTTTAGTAAATATCTATCTAAAGATAAAAGCGGAAGAAAGTCTGTGCGTTGAACCTTTTTTTTTAAAGACAGAATGTAGAGAATTTGTGGCTTATGTAACAGTTTTCAATTGGTCAAATATAACTCCTAGAACCATTGATTTATTTGGTTTGTGTACATTTCGTCCCACTAACTATCCGTGATATCCGTATATTCACATTAATGAGCTATGAATGGGGAAGGTACCATTTAAAATAAATATAATCGAATTTGCGTGAAGGGAGATTTAGAAATCATCTAGTAATAAAACACCCTTAGTGCAGCCATCAGGGTTTCCCGGAAAAATATAACAGGTGAGACTGAGACTGACGCCTCTTTCTGTGTACCATAAGGGTATTCGTTTGCTAAAGTATATATATATTTTTAAATAAAATGCTTCTAAAAGAAACAAAACTTTTAAATGAACCTCGTTGCACAATTTCACAAAGAAATATTTCGTCGTTCTTCAGCTATAGTCCAGAAGAATAAGGTATTTTGCTTGAAACTAATTCCTCTGGAAATGAAACTTGGCAGTTTTGTTCTAAATGCTACTCTAAATTATATTCTAAAAGTTCCCAGATCAACGACCTGACTTCCGACCACCATATTGATGAAATATATTTTTTAAATTTATTTGAGGTATTTAACGTGGACTTTCTGAACCGACTGATAATACCAACACGCGACAATTTATATGAGTACGAGCGAAAGGACCTACAAATTTTTTGGTGAAAGGTATTTCCACATACCTTCCAGGCTTCTTTTACATGCCATAATCGACGTGGGACCGACGGCTCTACTTCCCCTCTGAAAGAGGTTTCGGAACGGATTTTTATCAATCAATAAAAATCCCTTAACCCCAGCTGGGTTTTTACCCACTAACATCGGGGTCCTGGGGTGAGAACTTTAACCCAGGACCACCGAGATCGACTTGATAAAAAATAGCCGACTATCTTAGCCAACAGATGTTTAAACGCTGACTAGTCCAAAACCATACGACAAAAAAAATTATAGAAATAAATAAAACTAAATTTTCTTTAACAAGTTTTCAATTATACTTTATGCCCAAGTCATTGTTCCGGCTCTAGTGCCAAATGGTTTTGCGGTTGTATCACTTTTACCAATGCAAAGCTGCTATTTTGTGTAATAGCAGAAAAAAAAAGTTGTGTAGATAAAAAGAGATCTAGTATTAAACTTCCTGCAGGATTATACAGGATGGCCCACGGAAAAGTAGCCCGCCTCCTATATCCAGCAGGCGCCTCACTCTGAATTGGAGGAGGTTAATCCCATTCCACCCCTTCTTGTGCTTTAGACAAGCAGTTCACTTGCTCATTCTTCATGTCACAATATGGGTGGAAGGGGATTGACCTCCTCCAATTCAGAGTGAGGCGCCTGCTGGATATACGAGGCGGGTTACTTTTCCATGGGCCACTCTGTATAACATTATTTTATATGGAATTGACAATGAGGCCATTTTAGTTTACTTTTTTCCACACCCCCATCGAGTCAGAGTAAAAGTTATGTTGTTTTTTTATATTTGTGTTTTCCCTGGCAGGCCTAATCCACAAGATGTATTTACACTATCCTAATTCTCATGCAAGAGAAACTAGACTAATTCACAGAATGCACATTTTCTAGAGTTAGAGTACTTTTAGGTTTTTCAATCAGCAAACTATCATTGGGATAGTATTTTAGACTGTCATATTTTGGTTTAGAGTCGGGGCCGGGGACAGAAATCTTGCGGCCAGTTACACTGATGATTTTGTGGCCCCCTAACTCCGCCTTCACCTATTTAAGACACGTACAGGTGTCGAATAAAAAAAAGGGTAATACCTGTTTAATACTACAGTTCTATTATGTCTAATAACTGATAATGCCACTTTTTATATAGGCCTAGGTATATAGCACTATAGTAAATTAGTCTTGTTACATTCACTGCAGCAAAGTCTTTAATTTCATCACTAAAACGTCCCTAAAGCTGGGGGCCCCCTTAAGTTTGGGGTCTGGTACAGCTGTCCCCCTATTACCCCTCGGGCTTCGGCCCTTTTTACAGTAAGTTTGTTCTTCATAACCATAAGTTATTTAAAGGGCAGGAGCCTCTGGCTTTATAGCCTCGGACACAGAAATGCTATATAAATCTATATCATGTTTGTCAATTTGATTGGAGTAGAACGTTTTAAGATGCGTATACGCTGTACGAGTGGTAAAATGTGCTAAAATTCCGAAAATAATAAAAACCTATAAAGTTAGTTTATCACAGCGCGAGATGGAGGGTAGACTTCAGTTTTCTTTTGACACTGACGTATTGTTTGGTCTGGCAGTGAAGATGTGGGCTGTGTGTCTACAGATGGAGCCTTGTTATTCGGCATATCACGGGCACGGGTAGTCTTCATGTTTTTTTTTTTGTTTTTTTCAAATATTGCTTTAGCTGACAACTCTCCTACTTGACTTGATAAAGGCATGTTCCCTTCCCCTCTCTTCGTCTGGGACAAGGGTTCCTCTCTTATAGAGTAATCTAGGCCACTGATAATGGTGCCGATGTGATACCAAAATTACTTCCTGTTGTTATGGCAAAGCTGCTGCTCCACTGTTGCATGATTTACACGCGGAACTACGAGTATTAGAAACCAAAATAATACAAAAAAATTGTTCATGAGCCAAAAGGGTAAAATATCATTCTAATGATTAGCTTCAACCCACAGCTTAGGGGGCACTTAGACCAGGGAGTCGGTCTCGTTTTGTCTGGTTTGCCGATGAAGAGTTCGGGGCTCGAATCCCGGCCGTGTTTAACTAGATGTTTTCTGTTCATTGGTTTCCCACTCTCCTTGGACACGAATTAGGGTACACTTCCTCTATATTTTATCTTTATTATATCCACCCCATCGGTATAAACATAAGCATTTCCCAGTTCGTAAGACACATTTCAGAGGTGCCATTATACCACAGAGGCAATCATGAGAAATTTTATATATATATATATATATATATATATATATATATATATGTGTGTGTGTGTGTGTGTATAAATATATATATTTTTTTAATTTTACGTACCCTTTAATATAACTTGGCGGACGCCAGGCTGAATACCACTGCCCTCTCTAGACTGATCCTAGTACTAATCACGTGACGCCAGCTCCATAAAAAACTTGACACAGATGGGACTATGATTAGAGGCCATTGCCTCAGTCACAGGTATCACTGGACATACAATCCGTCATCTCACAATTGTTCAAACTAAAAAGGGAATATAGTAGAAAAGAAAGAGAG
>CABFWB010000118.1:296724-315666 GCA_902151455.1 Timema bartmani | reverse complement strand
GGGGGATTTTATTGTTATTTCCAGATTGATGGCTCGGGGAGTGACATTTATTCTCTATTGTTTCTAGTTTTGTCCGGTTTTTCTCTCTCTCCCTCTCTCTTTCGGGGAGTGGTTGTTTAGAGAGAGTGTGTATGTTGGGGGGGAAAAAGGGCCGTGTGATTCGAGTGTTCTCCCAAGAGTAAGAATCGAGCCTTTGTATGATCAATGCGGACTAATTACTCGTCATAAGCGGACTATGTTCATTGTTGTCTTGCCTAACAGTGGCGTATTGGATTAACTCTCGTTTCAAAACCCCCGATTGTTTTAATGGGAGGACCTCTTTTCCTCAAGCTCTTTAGAAGGGAAAAGAGTGGAGGGGGGAATTTAACTGAAAGGGTGGTCCAAGGGCCCTAGATGCTTCTAGAAGCTATTTTAAGAGAGGTTATTCTTTCAGTTTAGCCCATTTTTTTATATTTATTTGCCATAGTTGCAGTCCAATTTTTTACCCGCCTTGGTGGCATAGTTAGCTAACGCGCTAGTTTCGTGCTAAGCTAAACTGCCGAGGACGGGGAGATCGAGGTTCAAATCTCGCTCGGGTGAGCTGGGGGTGGTTTTTCCTAAATTACTTTACACTCTCCCTCCACGCAAATGCGGGCTCACTTCCTCTATATTCAACCTTCCCTATTCCTAACCCATTAGTATAGTTAGTACTTTAAGCGTATAAACTGAACGGGTAATAGGATGCGGTGCTAAGTATTATTATTATATTATTATTATTATTATCATCATCATCATCATCATCATCATCATCATCATCACAGTCCAATTTTCGTTGGCAGAACCTTATCTGGCAACTAGAAAAGCTACTAATTTATTTTCACGTATTCATACGTCGAGTCATGTGATTGTCAACAAAACCATCTCCCATTTTCGGTGGTTTGTAATTTAGTTGTACTTTATATGTTTTATCATTTATTAATATTATTTTCAGGATGCGTCACTGGATTAAACAGCCGTACGGTACAACCTTATTTTGCCGAATAATTTATTCTTGCGTGAAAAATAATACAAGACACAAGATACTTGCTCTATTGCATTAGGAACTCGAAAGTTGTTGCCGCACTTAAAAGAGTACGCCCGCCACCTTTCCCTATCTTGAGCTAGTTCTATCCATTCCACCTCATTACACCCTATCCCGATCTTGAACTAGGTCCATCCATTCCATCTCATTACACCATATCCCTATCTTGAGCTAGTTCTATCCATTCCACCTCACTACACCCCATCCCTATCTTGAGCTAGTTCTATCCAGTTCACCTCGTTACACTCTATCCCTATATTGAGCTAGTTCTATCCAGTTCACCTCATTACATCCTATCCCTATCTTGAGCTAGTTCTATCCATTCCATCTTATTACACCCTATCCCTGTCTTGAGCTAGTTTTCGTGGTTTCTTCCATTCGCATTGCATGTCCTGCTCACCATAACCTGCAATATTCAATTACCCTAACAATGTTTGTGGATGAGTAGAGGACATGTAACTCAGTATTATGTAACTTCCTACACACTCCATTAACTTAATCTTTTTTTTACCAAATGTTTTCTTAAGTACTTTGTTTTTTAGCACTCTAAAATTATTTTCATCGTGTAAGGTGAAAGGCCACAATTTTTCTCTTATTTATTAAAAAAAAATTGTATTAAACTATCTTTTACTAATTTTGGTGTCCACAATGACGTCAAAAATTTCTCGGCACACCCGTTGAGAAACACTTCTCTAGATTGACAGGCCCCTCCAACTGGACTAGCAGTAGTACAGTAGCCCCATGGCTTCTTTGGTGCTGAATGACAGTTCACACCTGACTTCTGACAGTCAACATTTAGGTATATACCTACATTTTGACTGTCAGAAGTGACAACTGCTAAAGACATGTTTTTTGCAGATCATATAATTCGGCGTAGGGATACATAATTTGGTCTGGTAGCTTTTCAAAGCCGTCAGAAGTCAGCTGTGAGCTGTCAGTTAGCACCACAAGAGCTAAAACTGAGGTATAAAACCCATGAAAGTAAGCTGTGAGACATTCTGAAAAAAAAAAGAAAAAGGGGGAGTGGGGGAGGATCGGATGGGGGAGGGGGTTACGAAGCATTTTGGCCATCATGAGTGACGTTGCCTCACCATAGTCCTTTATTAAACTTTATGCTGAGCCGCATCTGGCCGAACGATCTAAGGCGATGTTTTTTTTAACTATCGCGTCTTACTACCCGTAATAAGAGACAAAAAATTGTTGAGAGACGATATTTATTTTCCAGATAATTAAATGGAGTACAATCTAGGAGCTGAGTATTTAGTAAGTACTAATACAATTAATAAGGTCTTTTTTACACAAAAGTTTAATTTGTGTTCGGCCAAAGGACAAACACATGTACACATTTACTTTTCACTAAGAGAAGTGTATCCGCATTTGCATGTCCAAGTTTCTCGTAGTGTCACCAACTTGCACGTCCAGTGTGCCACGAGGACTCACGACAAATAATAGCGCAGGATTCGTCGCTAGATCGCTTGCTCGGTGTTGAGCAGGGCACTCTGCAGGAAAATGACGTCACTGATGGCGAGACTTCTGGATCCCTTGATAGTTCCCGTGCTATTTTTCGTGCTTGAGTCCCTGCTGGTTCCGGGAGGTGGACCAATCAGAAAGCAATCTTCAGTCACGTGACCGGCGTGTGTCTCGCGGCTCTCTCCTAAACTAGCCGCATGGCCTGCAGACGGCGAGCCTGATCTGAAGCCAACCTATAGTAGCCCCATGGCTTCTTTGGTGCTGAATGACAGCTCACATCTGAGAGCTGACGGCTTTGAAAAGTTACCAGACCAAATTATGTATCCCTACGCCAAACCATATGATCTGCAAAAAACATGTGTTTAGCAGCTGTCACTTCTGACAGTCAAAATTTAGGTATGTACCTAAATTTTGACTGTCAAGAGGTCAGCTGTGAACTGTCAGTCAGCACCAAAGAAGCCATGGGGCTACTGTAGCAGCGCTGACTGCTTGACAACAAGCAGCGCAGCATGCACAACGATCAGCGAAATCCAGCAGGCAACCTAACAACGAACCTGCACCGTGTGCGGTGGGCTTAAGACAATATCAATGAGGTATTTTGTAATATCATTAATCTTTGCAGACTGAAGAAAGAGTAACGAATAGAAAATTAATATTAATATTCAAATATTAACTATTATAAGGTGTGGTAAAATTGTAACATTACACCCAATTTTGACAATTATTTTGTTGCGATACAAAACCAAGTGTCTCAGTATAAACTGGTACTTAGGTTTGACATTAATTGTGAACTCGCCTTATCACTCTCCAGTCTATTGGAACATGTCAGATATGAAGTGAGTAAGAATGTGAAGAAAGACCTTGGAATGCTATCAATAAGTCAACACTATCTTGTAATCTTCTCCCTCATAACTCGGTGATAGGAACAAGCTTACGCCCGAGATATAGGACTAGACTAAGTCCTTGGACCGAGGTTCAAGTTTTGGTCGGGCAACGGAGACGAAACTTTGGGCAAACCCTAAGTCTACTGATTTTACTTTGTCAATATTGAATCTCTTACTTCGGGGGATGCCAAGTTTTGTACACACAACTATTGGATTATATTTTGTTTTTATTAGGTTTTGAAAAAAATGTCAAGTGTTTTTTTAGAGTATGCCACAGATTCCTGGATTTCTACTGGCAATGATGAATATGTACTCCATCTTCTGAGTTTGGGGCGCCATTTAGGTGCGGTTACTTTGCCCCTGTGATGATGATGATGTGATGATGGTGTGATGATTATGGTGTGATGATTATGGTTATGATGATGTGATAATGTGATAATTATGATGATTATGATGATTTAAGGATTATGATGATGTGATGTAATGATGTGAGGATTATGATGATTATGATGATGTGAGGATTATGAACTTCCAAATAAAAGTAGCTTCTAAAGGCATATAAAGTTTATAAAACAATATGGATAAAAATTCCCTTTTTTAGTTTAGAAAAGGTTGCAAACCTGCGCTTAGGTTCATTTCCCAGTATTGACTAATGATTTTTAATGAAACTTGAAATAAAAAAGTAGTTATTTTAAGACTTTAATATGTATTGTGTTCAAAACTTATAGGATTTTTTTTTTTTTGCTGAAGCTAGAAATGAAAATAAAACCTGATGAACTGGTTTGAAATGAATAAGTTCGGACCGAACATTTGAGTCTTGTCAACCGATAATCATTTGCTCTTTGATCACTATTACTGTACATCACATTAAACACCTGCAATGTTGAACGCACGGATGGTGTGTTCTTAATTATAAACTT
Source organism: Timema bartmani (assembly GCA_902151455.1). Classification (NCBI taxonomy): domain Eukaryota; kingdom Metazoa; phylum Arthropoda; class Insecta; order Phasmatodea; family Timematidae; genus Timema; species Timema bartmani. Next base: position 311,332 of record CABFWB010000118.1, on the reverse strand, counting down.
GGTGCTTTATTGAAGTTAGTGGTCAAAATAATTATGGTCCATACTTCCTTTATTATTAGGTGTTCTGTCTTACAACGGGTCCATTCATTTTGTCAGTGAACTTGACCTCCAATGCACCCTGTCCTCTGCCTCCTCCTTCAGCTCACAGAATTTTATTCTTTCCTTCAAGTCATCCAATATTTGATCCTCCTTCTTCCTAAGCTCCTCTTTCCCTCAACCTTTCCTTCTATGACGTTTTGCAGAAGACAGTTCCTCCTAAGGGTGTGTCCGATAAAATTTGCTTTGCACCGAAGAATAACATCTAAAATGAATATCTTCTCACCCACTCTTCTTGGGACTTCGTTTGTCACCCTGTTTGTCCAGCTGATCTTCTCAAGTCTTCTCCAGCACCACATTTCAAAGCTCTCCGAGTATTTCTTTTCCGTCTTCCTAAGAGTCCAAGTTTCTGCTCCATACAGTGCGATGCTCCAAATGTAGCATTTCATCAGTTTCTTCCTCAATTCAAAACTCAACTTGCCAGTCAGCATTAACCTCTTCTTGTTGAAAGCTTCCTTGGCCATCACGATCTTCGACCTGATTTCCTTGGTGCCGTAGGCATCCTTTGTCGGCAGACTTCCCAGGTACTTGAACTGCTCTATGTTTTCCAACTCTTGGTTTCCAATTTTTAATTTAATCCGCTCTTAATTTTTTTAAATCACTCCTTTTAATCACTATGCACTATTTTCATCCCTAGATCCGTAACTTAATACGTTCAAATGGTAGATAGGCCTATCCTTGTTTTCTCTAAGTTGTTAGTCAATGAGAGAAGTTTAACCATACGAATAGCAAGCAGCCCACACCGATGGCTACGTATGCCTATGTACAAGCGTCAGTTTATTCGTGCTAGGTCTGCCATTGACAGGGAAGTTGGGGTTTGAATCCTGTTTGGGTGTATTGAGATTTTTTTTCCCCATTCAAATTTGCGTACATTTCCTCTGAATAATATTTTGTCCATCCGTATTTTTTTAGCATAATAGTAACTATGTGAGTAACCCGAGTTGATACTAAGATGCTGTACACACACAATATTAATTAACGGGGCACTGATTTAGATGACATGTCATCTTTTTGTTATTTTATTTTTTACATTACAGACAATGTTCATATGAACATACATTCTGTTCATGATCCCCTGGTTGTGAAAACATGTTTTTATAAATCTTTTTTGTTACTGTTGTTTTGGATTTTTAAGTCATATTTTCTTGGTTTGGGCGCTTATCTGGTCTTTTTGGGTATTTTTGAGGCATTTTTAACGTTTTATATATTTATGTTAATTAAATATATTTTTAATTTTTTGGGTCTAGCTATATTTTATAATGCATAAACACTCAAACATAAATTGTTTCATTACACAGTTGTCAGAATGAGAAAATTGTGTATTATTATTATTAGTATTATCACCGCGTCTTACTACCCGTTCGCGCTATACGCACTTAAACTAATGTGTAATGGTAGGGTGATTGTGAGATGAAATGAAGGACTTACTGTTTAACGTGGAATCCGAACCACGGTGGAGGCTTGGCATTCCTCACATTCACCAGTTGTGATTAATACACGTCTTGTCAGAGGTGAAGGAAAGGTTTGGCAATCAGATAAATCTGTGCCGGGACCGGGGATTGAAACCCGGACCTCCAGCACAGAGGTCTGACACCTTACCCCTAGACCGCCAGGTCACTTTGTATAATGTAGGCAATCAACTTAGTACCTTCTTAGCTTTTATGGATGTAAAATACACCTTTCTGGCGAGAGATTGCAACAAGGCTCCAAAGGGTTGCTTTGGGAGGGAATAGCTTTACTCTCTGAAGCAGATATTTATAAATAAACGCTGTAATCAGCAGAATACAAGAGTGTATTGTGTTAAAGTCTTTTAATAAGTATAATTTTGTAAAGCGTGTGTTTGATTTAGTCGTGTTCATACGTTCCGAGTTTTTAGCTTATAGTTTGTAAATTCAAGATAATTTCTCGATCATTTTTAGGTCATCAAAGTCCAGGCCTTGCTAATTAGCAAGCACACCGCAGTCGAGCTGCCATTCGTCACGTTATCCAAGTTAGGTAGAGCGAGATAAGGTTCCGCTGCCAAGCAGTCTATAGGTATCCGTCATCCTTAGTTCCAGGAACAAGCACAGCGCCGACCCAACTGGTATTTTCCATCAGAAGTTTTGTTTGTGTGTGTGTGTGTGTGTGTCGCGTAATGTCTGCCTGCCATATCTGCTTCCTATGGCTCAGGAGGGAGGCACCAAGCCGTCTGTGCTTTGCATCGCACTGGTTGGCTGATGGTGGAGAGACTTGTTGCGTCAACGCTCGCTACTCCCACCGCCGGTCTCTATCTGCGGTTGACGGCTGCTACTATAATAGATCCTGCGGCTCAGGAACCTTTCATTGAGAGTCTCACAAACTTTTGCCGGTCGCGTACTCCTTTTGGGGCCCATGATTCAACCAATGTACCCCTTCTAGCTCTTCAATAATAATACCCGCTTCGATGGCCGCGTGGTCTAACGCGCTACTCTTGCATTAGAATAGATTTACGATGTCGGGGATATCGAGGTTCGAATCTTGGTTGGATGTACTGAGGGTGGTATTCCAAAATGTTTTTCCACTCTCCTTCCACGCTAGTGCGTGTACCTTCCTAGTACCTAAAACCATTAGCGTAATTAGTGCATAAGCTTATAGCCCGAATGGGTAGTAAGACGCGGTGCTAAAAAAATTTAAAAATAATAAACCAATACCTGTTATTTTGTAATGTAACGTATAAACGGTCGTCACAAATTTCAATAAAACTCTAGTGGTAAGAAAGGCTGGTAAAGTTCACGACATCACGTCGAAATCAACGTTAGTTTGTTTTTGTTTATCAGATTTTTTTTTTTGTAAGTTATGATTAATACAACTAAGTGGCACATCGCGTACCCCTGTTGGTAGGTGTACCACAGTTTGAGAAACACCATTTTCCTACATCTACTCCAAGCATTATCATACCCTCGTAATGTCCTGCTGCTTGCACTTTTGTCAGATGGGGATCATTTCGACAGCTGAATGCTAAGTAAGATAAACTTTTGTCCCAGTTAACTACCTTTTTCTAGCACCGCATCTTACTAACCGTTCGGGCTATACGCTTGTGTACTAATTACACGTACGTGTTAGGAATTAGGAAAGTTTAATCTAAAGAAAGTGCACCCGCATTTGCGCAGAGAGAGAGTTAGAAACCGTTTAGGGGAAAACCACCCTCATCGCACCCGACCGGGATTGAAACACGTATTCGGCAGTCTAGTCCAACACGGGAGTAGCGCGTTGAACCATGGGGCCACCGGAGCGGGTCAGTTGACTGCTATGCACTAACTTTTTTATCTTCACCAAAAGGTATTTAAAGGCACGGACAAAGGGAAAGGGATATTGCCATATGATGGTTGCCGTGCGACATTGGCAAAAGTTATTAAAAAAACTTTTAGATATTCATGATTCAAAACATATTATGTTTTATATTTTTCACTTTTGACAAAATATTATCACGACCCGTAAAATAGCAAACAAATATTTTGTATAAGCTCTAAACGCAGCATCGTAATTCGTAGCACGATTAACATACGAACCTATTTACCCATAAAATGAGAGCACATCACATACCTTACACACTTTATAAGGTTTTTTTTAGCACCGTGTCTTACTAACAGTTCGGGTTATACGCCTATGTACTAATTACGATAGTGTTTCGTGGTTTAATAGGGTTGAATCTAGAAAAAGTGTACCTGCATTTGCGTGGAGGGAGAGTGGAAAACCATACAGGAAAACCCACCCTCAGTACATCCGACCGGGATCGAACCCTGAGCATCCCGTCATTGGCAGTCTAGTCTATTGCGAGAGGGACGTCTTAGACCATGCGGCCACTGAAATGGGTCACATTATAAGTGTTATTGTCTTTATATAATTAAGTAAAGACACCAAATAACTATTACTATGTGAAAAAGTTAATAAGAAGCATTATTTAAAGAAATCAACAGAAATAATGCTAATAGTCGTGTAATCTGACGTTATCAAATAACCATATTTTAAACGTGCTTGTAAAATACTAGGGGAAACGTATTAAAATGGTTATAGAATAGTAAAATAATAATTGCACCATAGAGTTGACATGATTTTACCGGGTTTCCTTCTTTGAATTAAAGTTTGATCCTGTATAAATGCTACCCGCTTCCCTGGACGCATGCTCTAAACTCTAAAAAAGCGTCAAGTCTCACAATAGACTAGACTACCAATGACCGGGAGATTAGGGTTCGAATCCTGGCTAGGTGTACTGGTTTCTTCCTAAAAGGTTTTCCACCCACATTCCACACAAATGCTGGTACACTTCCTCTTAATTCAACGTTAATTATCCCTAACACATAAGCGTAAATAGTCCTTTCACCATTCTTTATCCTTTTATTGCTTCCATTCTTCTCCTCTCACTTGCACACTTTATATGCGAAAAACTTAAACTGGTTGTAAAACGCGTTGCTAAAAAAAATATTGTATAAATGCTGTGATTTATGTTGTGTAACTTTCATTATTTTATTTTTTCCACGATTTTGAAAACATTACTTATTTTTAATGTATGTGTCAAATCAGGTATAAGTGTACTCATTGTTCTTTCTTTTATGGCCTAATTATTGAACTAATAAAGTGCTTGTACTCTCTGATATGATCAGTATAATCTAACCTAGACAGCTCGACAAACACTGATAAGGCAAACATTGCCCTATCGCTCTCTGTCGGTCCGTGTGCTCAATAACTTGATTAGAAACACCACCGAGGGGTAATTAATAAAAGGAGGGGGGGAGGGCAAGAACGTCACATGGGACATAGGACATAGTTATATTGGCATCACCCTGTACCCCATAAAATAAACAGTGAGTACGTCACCCGCTTCGGTAGACTAGACTGCCGATGACGGGGAGATCGCGAGGTTCGAATCTCGATCGGGTGCACTGAGGGCGTATTTTCCTATTTTTCACTATCCCTTCACGCAAGTGCGGGTACACTTCCTCTAAATATAACCTTTCTTATCCCTAAAACTATTAGCGTTGTTAGTACATAAACGTATAGTCCGAACGGGTAGTAACGGGTAACGGGTAGCATATCATTTGAGGTTCATTTAGTGTCTTTCGAACTAAACAATTATACAGTCCAATATTCATAGGAAGGACTTTATCTACCAGAAAAGTGACTAGATCTACTTTCATGTATTCATACTCTAAGTCATGTGTGTTTCATATGTAACTTTTGATAGATAATAATAATATCACAACCTATAAAATAACTCAAAAAATATAGTAACCCGCTTCAGTGGCTGAATAGTCTAAGGCGTCACTCTCGTGTTGGACTGGCCTGCTGATGTTGGGGAGATAGGGGCTCGAATCCAGGTCGAGACTACTAAATGTGTTTTTTTCTAAATCTTTTCCCGCTCTCCTTCCACGCAAATACGGGTAGATCACCTCTAAAATACGTCTTCATCCCTTCCCCATTAGATTGATTATCATATATTCGTCCAACATGAACAGGTAGTGAGACGTGATTATAAAATAACAATGAAATAGTAAAATGTTATCAATGTTTACCGTAAAAAAAACCTCTTTCTATCCTATAAAAGGTCCTTCCGATAGACATTGGACTGTACAGTGTCGGCAAGTTTTATTCCCTAGACTCACACCTGCCTGGATGTTTGCTAAAAAAAACACTTTAAGTTATGAAACATATTGTGAGTCATACAACAGAGGTACGTGTGTGTCATGTGATTAACATAAACTATTACTTGTGATAGCAGTGATATTCAGTCCAACACCTTAGCTCAGTTGACGTCTGCTATCAAGGCGGAAGTGTAGGGAACATGAATTAAGGGCTGTATTTTAGCAGTTTTTATAGCAAAACTCTTTTTGGCCAAGGTAAACACAATATTTCTCCAGTAGAAACATAGAGTATAATTTTCTTCACATGGTGACCTCAACAATTGAAGCGTGTGGCTATGTTACAATTTGTAAGTTTTGAGAAAATACATTTTCAAACTTTTGAGAGTAACACTCGTCTGTGGAATCCAAGCAGGTTACATAAACAGGATTATGAAAACCCTTTAGCGCAATATTATTTCACCTGAACATATTGTATTCTGATAAATAACATAAAATAGGCACAGTCAGGGTGCCAGGTTTGCATGAGTGAATGAATGAATAAATGAATAAGGCCAGGATGAAGACAAAATCATGCCTTTCTTTAACACAATACTATACTATGGTTTTATTTTAACATCAGACAATGAAAATATATGTTAAACTAATGCAATATCTTGTTTTGTCACCAAACTAAAATATTTCAATAGCAATAATAACAACAATCATTAATTTTAAGTTTTTTAATTGTACACAAAGTCAAACAAAATAATAGAGAATGCCAAAATATTAATTTTCTGAGTCTGAAACACCTAATATTTTCTCAGTTTGTTTAATCACTGGGCAGTAATAAATAGGGCTATTCACGCGATTTAATGGAAGCAATACAGTACCACATAGTACTAAACTTTTTGTGTATAAATAAATGAAACACGCTGGAAAAATATGACATAGCCTGCCCGGGGCACACAACGTGACTACTGCACATATACAGTAGCCCCATGGCTTCTTTGGTGCTGACTGACAGCTGACGGCTTTGAAAAGCTACCAGACCAAATTATGTATCCCTACGCCGAACCATATGATCTACAAAAAACATGTGTTTAGCAGCTGTCACTTCTGACAATCAAAATTTAGGTATATACCTAACTTTTGACTGTCAGAAGTCAGCTGTGAACTGTCAGTCAGCACCAAAGAAGCCATGTAGCTACTGTACCTTTATTCTAGAGCAAACACAAGCTTCGCTCTGAAGACAAACACTGGTTTGTGCTGCCATTTCAAAGAAAATAATACAACCACTTTATTGGGTGGGAAGAGGACCTTATGTAGACCTCTTTTCCACCCAAAACTCAACATGTGTTTAAATGTAGCATAGACCCTTATTCGTACGCACGCTTAAATTCTTGAATATCTGTCAAAGGTGTCCTAGAATTTAATGACGTATTTTTCTCTTCATTTAAAAATATTCTCGTCTAATGTTGCTATGCTCATGATAGATATTCAACAACTGTTGATATCACCAGGTGAAAAAAAACACTTTTGTTTCAACTGGAGCAATATTTTATTTATTTTGGTCAAAAATTTGTTTTTATTATAAAAACTTTAAAAACACCTTTTCTCGCGTCTCTTACACTCTCACCTTAAGTTAATTTGAGTGAAGCAAGAACCAGGAATGTCGGTGTACAAAGTTTGTAGCACTACGCTGGTATTTCTGTATTTATATTTTATAAACGCTGTAGTTTTACATTGATAGTGTGAATTGAAACATAACTATTTATATTTCAGTATTTTTTTATAGATATTGTTTGTACGGATATAGAGTCGACCAAGCAACTAGGAAGAGAAACATCAAAGTTAATCTTACAAAAGTTTTTTTTTTAATCTCTGAATTCCAAGTCATGAACCAGAAACAAAAAACTGCCTGAACATTGATGTTGATCAGTTCAAATATGCGAGTCTAAAATAAATTATTATTAAAAAAAAAGTGTTTTGAAGCTTCAGAACTGCCATTCTCATAAGAGATATTGCAGTGTGACGATATTTCCATGCACATAGGTGGTGCCCTTGGTTATATCCTTTAAAAGGTTAAAGATATTTATAAATGCAAGTGGTAACATAAGTATCTTGGGATTTATACATATAAAAACATTTTAAATTATCTTTATCAACTTTTTACTTTCTCTCGACATCTCGGAAAGAAAGTATTGTGATCGCAAAAAATAATCTAACTCGAGATTTTGATAAATGTTGATGTTTCATGACCCCCTGAAACAAAACAAAAAAGTGGTTTTCGCAACGCCGTCTGTCTGTCTGTACCTTGGGCTGGAGCCTAAACTACTATATTTTACCGACTGGACTCAAACTTGGTATCTGGGGTTCTCATAAGGGATTTTTGGAATCGGACATATAACCCTATAGTTAAGAATATTTTACTGAAGAGCAAAAAGAGAAAAAAAGGATTTTCTCAAAATTCGCTATAACGATTTTGACTAAATTTTTTATATCACTATAAACAAGATTGCAACTCTAATATTCTTATGAAAATTACTTTAAGGTTACTTTATACAAGGGAAATTTTCCAATTTTGATCATTTCTCCGCAACAATTTGATATACAAAATAACTTTATCATCGTAAAATTATAGTAGGCCTACTATTAAGAAAAATCTTTTATTTGAAATATATTTTTATAAAACCAATAATTTCTGAGCTATAAGCAAATATATGTACTTTTTAATTCAGGTCCTTAAAAATGAATTTGATTCTTATGTTCTTTGGTGGACAAAGATGTTTCTCTTTTCTTAATTTTTCTGTAACAATGTTCCTAGTTTCTAATACCATAGAGCAGAGGCTCTCAACCTTTTTCAATCATGTACCAGTTACCACTATTTTTTATTCAGGACATTAAATGTACCACCAACCAAATGTATTATGTAAAACGTAATGTGTTGGTCCCCGGGGTGAAATTAATGTTTATATGCACTTCTACCACTAATCACTAATATATTGCTTTATTTAAAATAAACAACACCTAAAAGCAATATGAGCTGTAAATATAGTACATTGTAAATCACACAACTCAAATTCTTGTTTCAGTATGAAGGTTGTGCTTGTTTAGTGAAACACAAGTTTTTTTATGTCTGATTTCAATTGAGTTAATTTGAGTCTTAAATCAGGTTCGACATTAAACTTGTTCCTCTAGGCCTCTACTTATTTTGTTATGTAAACTAGACAAGAAAACCACATTCACAAAAGGAAGTAGTTGTAAACACTATCAGGAATTTTACAGCCTTTTCTGAGATCAGATAATATTCAGTTCCTCTTGCCAACCAAAATCTGTTAAATCCATCATCTTGATCATTTGCCTGAGACTTCCATCACAAAAGAGTTAGGTCAGTTCGTCTTTTTCGGAAGGAGTTCGATTTGGGTATGGTGTCGTCAATAGAAAATGGGTCTCTAATCCAAAATTCTGAAGTAAGGTTTTCAGAGAAACACTTGAAATCTGTGTTTAGGCTCCCAAGGTGCTCCTTTATATTCGTCACCAATTCACTACTAAGAAGAATTTCACTTTCTCTTAAGAAAGCATCCAACAATGGAAATGAACACGTGTTTCTACAATTGATTTCTTTAATGATGAACCCAAGTTTTTTTTAAGAGCCATGATTTTCTCCCGTATCGAGAATAAGAAAGTAGATGCACCCTGTAAGCTCTTATTCACCTTGTTGAGGCAGTAAAATATATCTGCCAGGTATGCCAACCGGACAAGCCACAGTTCATCAATGAAATAATTAAGTCCAAAAGACGTGTCAGAAAGAAAAATCTGCACTTCTGAACGAAGTTCAAACAAACGGCTCAATACATTCCCCCTCGACAGCCACCTAACTTCGGTATGAAGTAGATGTGAATCATGCTCAGCACCCATTTCACCATTTCACTGCACAAATTCGAAAATAGTCGTGAGTTTAAAGCTTTGGACTTAATAAAGTTGATAACGCTCACCACTTCATTCAAAACCTTCTTCAGAGCAACTGGCAATTTTCTTTGCGGCTAAAGCCTTCCGATGAATGCTACAATGTACAAACCTAGCCTCAGAAGCGACTTCTTTAATTTTGGCAACAACCCCACTGTGTTTCCCAGTAATTGCACGTGCTCCATCAGAACACACACCAACACATTTATTCCACTGTATATCATTCATATTCATAAACTGGTCTATTTTTGCAAATATTTCGTTAGAAGATTTTCGACCAAGCAATGGCTGAACAATACAATAACTCTTCTTTACTCTCTTCCCTTCTATAAATCTTACATTCGTAAGAATTTAGGCTATGTTGGTAACGTCAGTAATTTCATCCAATTGAATAGAATAATATTTACTAGCCTTAACCTTTTTCTATTAACTGTTCTTTAACATTTGAAACCAAATCTGAAATTTCTCGTGACAAGGTGTAATTGTATAATGGAATCATTTCAAGTTGTTTTGCTGCCTTTTTCCCTGTAGAATTATACTGCAACACAATACAACTCTTTCAGTACCTTGGATAAATCACTCACTGACTGAATGGGATCTCTCTCATTGAACTGAAACAAGCGTTTGCCGGATGGCAGCGAGTCCTGGCGTCCTCTCGACGAAGCTTCTGGCTGCTCTCGGGGTCAACCAACTGCGCCCGGCTAAGTCTTCTTTCTCGGAACTGTGATAACGTAGGGTGATTAAAACACGATATTTTTGATGATAATGTAAAATCTAACTGTTTTTCATTTAGTTGTGAGCAGAAAATTTAAACATTTGTGCATAAATTTCAACTCGTGTAGCAAGTAAAAATATATGTTTGTATTTTATGTTAACTTATTTGTTTATTTTATACTTCGTTCTCGTATCACCCAGCACTGGCGCACGTACCACCAATGATACGCGTACCATAGGTTGACAAACGCTGCCATAAAGTAAGTAACACTGTATATTATTTCATTTATGATATTTGGTGTAGTGTTTCTACAGTAATGTATAGAACCATTATTTCGTTTCACAAATCTTACGAGTTTTTAGTAAATGTATATTTTAAGATAAAAGCGGGAGAAAGTCTGTGCGGTGCTAGGTACCATTTATTTAAATCAAGACAATATTTTTTTTTAATGGTCTTTACTCGATATAGTTCCGCACATGACCGAACGCAGTCGTTAAGTCAGTTGTTATTGTCCAAAAGCCGAGCTCGTGCTCTCATCCAATTGATGGTAGTCGCGTTAATTGAACGCAATGAACGACTTGACGCCCTCTGTTGGTTGAGCTGGTCATAATTTGCGAGTGTATCGTTAGCAATATACTAAAAGAAGTAGGCCTAGTTACGAGAATCGGCAGCTGCGTCGCGTTTTGAACACAGTTTTTTTTACTGAGCGCAATTATTATTGCCACCACAGTTGAGTTGAGATAATTTCGATAGGACAGCTAATAAAAAAAGACCATAAAAAGTTGAACGATTTGTAAAAAAAAAAAAGCGTGACCACATGTAAATAAATGTTTTATCTTGTTTTTAAAGCCACTTTTTATGTTGTGTTTTTTTTCTTCATATTTTACAACACTAACTATTCAAAATATAGTCCTCTCAGGGTTGCCCAACAAATAAGAAAGTAAAAAAGTTATATTTATAGCTTTCCATGTGTAATATTTGCGAAACGTGTTTTTATAGATATGAAAACAAAATAGGTTTCCTTTTCAATACATGCAAATATTTTTTGAGATCCCGGGAATTTATCAGGCCCCTTTTAGACCACCGGGTCTGGGTAGGCTGCACCCCCTGCACCCGCTCTTATAGGGTCTGGGTGGCGTGCTTTTGTAAGTGCGGCAATAAGCTCTCGACTTCTTAATTCCATATAGTAAGTGTATAATTACCCGCCTCGGTGGCGTAGTTGGCTAACGCGCTAGTCGTGTTGAGCTAGACCACCGAGGACGAGGAGATCGAGGTTCAAATCTCGGTCGAGTGAACTGGGGGTAGTTTTTCCTAAATGGTTTTCCACTCTCCCTCCACGCAAATGCGGGTTCACTTCCTCTAAATTCAACCTTGCCAATTCCTAATCCATTAGTGTAATTAGTACTTAAACGTATAACCCGAACGGGTAGTAAGACGCGGTGCTAAAATTAAAATTAAGTATATAACTAGCAGTTTGACCCGTTCTTCGCACGATAAAACACCACCAAGACTATACCAAATTAGACCGTTCACAATATGTCTGCCCACTTTTTGATAGTTCCTCGTACAATTCTTAGCTAGCTATGGCAATCACAAATCAATCATGGTGATTAATAAATTTAAATAAAAAATATACTTCAGATCAAATATTACCTTGTCCACAAACTGAATGCACAAACAAACTTAGTCCATTAACAACGCTTTATTTATCTAAGCACAATCATAAAATAATCTAAACGAACTATTAGACAATGCATATAAATAAGTTGGGAATAGGTTATAAGCTATGACATTTCACCCAAGAATATAAATAAATAATATACTCTTTCACAGAAACATATTAAAGCATCACGGTTCACCGAGCGATGTCACCAGAGTTGTTGTTTTTAATTATTATGGCGCTGGTAAATAGGCGCTAATTTATCCTTCGATTTTTAGCTTTGTTATCACAACGCTAATAGATCCCCCCCTTAAGATAATTTTTAGTTTTTGTATTTGTTTATTTTTAGATTTTGTTCATCTCCTAACACGAAATTCAAATTTTCTACAATATCGATAAGTTTGTATTCTTTCTGTTAGCCCCTATTTTTAAATTAAACAACTTTCCATCTTTTATGGTTACCGTGGGGTGGTCTTTTTACCAAATTTGCCAATTTAAATTTTCTTCCATGCCTAAAATAGGATTTGTTAATATCGTTGGAAATATTTTAAGTTAAGACCCCTCCACCTTGCCTCCACACACAATTTTTTTAGCGCTCACATTCCCATTTTTAAATTTTAAGATTTATTAGATTATCGTATCTTAAATCATATATGGTTTATTTATGTGCTTGCAAAATTTCAATTTTAAACCTCACCGAAAAGTATTGTTCTATATTAGTTGTATCAATTTTGAGCTCTTCCATTTACATGGCTTCAATTTTGAAATTTAATATGTTCATACGTCATTCGGCTCTCCGGGAAGAGCTATTGGATTACATGTCGAACTTTCATTTTACATCACAATTTCTTTTTTTTTTTATTACGTAGTTTAAATTTAAGGATTAGATCTCAATGGTTGTTTAGGGTAGTCCTTATACCCACCTGACAAATTTCAATCTTCTACCACACTGACAAGAAATTTATTATTTTAGTTTTGGGAATGTCGAAACCCCCCATTTCATCAGGCTCTTTTTAAATAGTAAATATTTAATGCTTATTTTGGTATTACATACTTATTATCAACATTTCTACAAATTTCAATTTTCTGCCTCACCTAANAGAAAAGTAGTTGTTTCCTGGGTGGCCTGGTGGTCTAGGGGTAAGGTGTCAGACTTCTGTGCTGAGGGTCCAGGGTTCAATCCTCGGTCCCGGCACAGATTTATCTGACTGCCAAACCCTTCCTTCACCTCTGACAAGACGTGTATTAATCACAACTTGTGAATGTGTGGAATGCCAGGCCTCCACCGTGGTTCGGATTCCTCGTTAAACTGTAGGTCCTCCATTTCATCTCACAATCACTCTACCATTACACATTAGCGTAAGTGCGTATAACCCGAACGGGTAGTAAGACGCGGTGCTAATATTAATAATAATAATTGTTTCCTATCCAGTTACCTTCCTGCCAAGCAAAATTTCAAGTTTTCCAGGCTCGGTTTCGGGAATACGGTGATGAATGAGTCTGTGAGTCAGTCCCACACCTTTCTGCCCCTCCCCACACTCTTAGGGGATGAAATTTCAAAAATGTTTAACCCAATTCTAGAAATGCACCCTCATTTTAAATTTCAGGGCTTTATCCGTTGGTTCAAAAGGGGGGAAAAAAACATCAGTGAACTTTGGAAACCTTCAACCCTATCTTTTCATCCCTTAGAGGTCAACTTTCGCAAAACACTGTCTTATCTCTTGCCTAGAAACTAAAAGGAACCTTCAGTTAAAATTTCAAATTCCCAGGTCCAGGGGTTGAAGAAAATGGCGATTCGTGAGTGAGTGGGGTTTGACTTTTATTCATAGAAGAGTGAAAGGATATGTTTTTAGAATTTAATCCCTTTTAAAGCAATTTAAAGTTTATTGTAAGTAATAGAGATTTTATAAGACTCCTATAAGTTAGCATTCTAGGCGTTGACAAGGAATACAAAATAATATAAATGATTAAATATACCTTATGTAGTCGGAGAGGGGTGGGGATGAGCCCTCCTCAAAACACCACCCCACCCTCTCCTTTTCATCCAACCCTGAATAACAGGGCGAAAATGTGCGCCTTAACTACGTTCCTGCAGTAACATTCCTCATGGAATGACTGGGATGGGATGGGATGGGATGGAGTATAACGTTATTTTTTTAGACACAATAAATAAAATATTTCTTCAGTAGACGCGTTTAGTTTAATTTTCAACAAACATTAATTTCAAAATTTTTTGGATATTAGATAATGGGCATCCTGGAATTTAATAAGAATATTTTCTCTTCATTTAAAAAGTTTCACATCAAATGTAAGTATGCTCATGATAAAATATCCAAGAACAATTAAAATCACGATATGTAGAAAATTAAACTAAGCTTATCTACCAAAGAATTTTTTTTTTAACTCTGGTCAAAAAACACATAAAACATCTTCAAAAATACTGGGACTAGCCCCTTTCATTCCACCTTAAGACATTCGTGACTACCTCGTCTCAGCCGTGAAGTAAGTGGGGTGTGTAATTGGCAGTAATTGTGTGAAGAAGTCGAGCTATCGCCTCATGAGTAATAATGAGCAGCCTTTTTTTTTTTTTTTTTT